>OMNW01010320.1:46161-69908 GCA_900303245.1 Selene dorsalis
GGGTGTTGGTTATGGTTATGGTTATGGGGTTGTGGGAAGAGCAGAGTGAGCAATGGATAATTCCATCCAAAGCAACAAACACCGTTTGATTTTAGGGGGTTAGCATGGTACGTTACAGTTATTAGACTTGGATGCGTTTCCCTGTGAGGCCATAATAAACAGCAGCCTTGACTGATCCACTGTGTAATGAGGTCTTCACTCACTGAAGAGGCAGCCGTTTGTTTCTGCCTGTTTATTTCACTTTCTGTGGGTCTTCTTTAAAATACATATAGTCAAGGGAAATGCACAACACAACTCTCTGACTGTACAACTGATCACTCATGGTTTTAATTTCACGGACTCCTTGATTAGAGAGAAACTTAGGTAAGATAAGACGGCATGAAATAATACAATCAGTAATCAATCAGGTGGTATCATATGAAGAAAGGAGCGAGGGGAAGTGAACCTGGTGCCACTGATTACACTCCTCCCTTCTTCCTGTTGTGCCAATTATCAAATCAACAAGTTGAAATAACCCTGCGTCCACCTCCCTCTCTTCATCTGGAAATCTATCCGCTGAAAGTTAAACTTGTATAGTGAGGAAAAATTAGCAGGAAATGACCAGATACATTTTCCTCCACTCTGAGGTGTTAATAATCTTTTTGTCTTTCTTTTTTCAGGAATGGACACCCATGAGTATTCTGTCTGCCAAATGTCAGCACTGCCAGCTCTTTCTCTCTCACAAGCGGCACAGCTCACTTTTAATTGGTGACACATTGAGCACAGATGCACAGATGTGTGGAGGCACGCACAAGCAGGGGCTACAAGTCACTCTCTCTGGTAAACTGCATGACTCACTCTTTCTCACTCTTTTTTTTTTTTTTTTTAGCTAAAAAGGATAAGAGAAGCAGACAACACACAGACACCCACACATGCACAGAACTCCTGTTTTTTCTCTCTCTGATAAGCAGCTGGGTGTTTGGGGTGGAACAGTCCAGCCGCAGACCAGCAGCCCACTGAAAACCCATCCCTGAGCCAAGTTCACATGCATGCATAAACATCCGGGCATGGTGGGAAACCAGGCATAGGCTCATGCACACAAACAAGACAGGTAAGAAAAGTCAGATGTGATTAGTATAAAAACAATAGGTGGGAATTGTGACAGTGTTTCTGAGAGTGACCACCTTACCTCCTGAATAATGTCACACACGAAGCTACAGACTGCACATTGTCTAGTCTTCGAAGGTGAAGCTAGCAGCACAGCTAGTGGATCATGAATGAGGTTCTGCACATCACAAAAAGCACTAATTAGCCTGGGTCACTGGCCTGTGTTAAATTTCAGCTGATGAGAAAATCTAAACAACAGCAACCTTTTTCATTACACACACATCTGCAGGAAAACAAGTGAAAGCAGATTTAGACGCAAACAGCAACGGGTGCTCTGAGGTGTTGCTTCCTTCTAGTGACCGTATAATGTTTTATAGAAATGAGCAAGAATCTGATGTTTGCTTCTAACAACTTCTAATTAGAGAACCTCCTCTACTTGCTCCAGTGTCCTGGATGCCCCATACCAAGTTTAATGGAAGCTGTGAGTCTGCAAAAGAAGCGAAAACAAACTGTGGCTCGACATTATCTGTTCTGGGGAAGGCTTCGATGTTTTGTGGTTTCCATATTGTCATCAGCATAACAATAACTCTAATGGGAAAATTAGTCATGCAAATTTGGTGGAAATGCTGGGAGGAAACAATGAACAGTAGAAAAACTGAACCCTATCATTTTTACTCATAACACTGTGCTGTGCCAGTGTGCACACCTCTAGCTGTAGCTATGATTTTCCTGCTATATCCACCTATCACTCTGTCTCATCAGCATCACTGGGTCTGACTCAATTCTGAGGCTGCAAAGGAAGACAAACAACAAACAGAAAGGTTTGAACCCTTTAAGTCTTAATTATGTGCATTAGTTAAAGGAGAAACAATATGTCTTCATCAAGCCACTCTAACTAGGGGGCAACCAATGAAGCTGGATATGGATTTAAGTACAAAGAAACGATAAACTCCTTCACTGTGACAAATTAAGATATACAGCGCATAATCAAAAACACAGCAGCGTCCTGAGGCACACAGCAGCTGTGAACTGTGATAACATTCTCCCTTAATAAATCTCTTCAAGTGATTTGTAAAAGAAATGACACCCAGCTGACAAAGACAGATGCCATAAAACCTGGAAATACAAGTCTGGGCAAATAAGGTGTTTGTTCACCTTAGAGCAGGGAAATGAATGCAGTTGTCAGAACTGGCACCTTTCTGACTTACCTTTCAGATCCAGTTACAGTAAAACAGTGTTTGAGGTGGGTTTTCAAATGGTTCATGCATTGATCAATTGCATTGGGATGGATTCCAGCTGAACAGGCGTGCAAAGTTTTTGTCCTTCAAAACACATATCAGGGAAGCGCCAGACTCAGCAAGTGATCAGTGAGTCACAGGGGTGAACTGGTTTTCATTAGAAATTGCTGTTTGTTCTTTGTTTCCCTGAAGGGCAGCCCCCCCCCCACTCTTCAGTGCCTGCTCTTTTTTACAGGCCGTTACAACATTTAAAATTTACAGTATTATTTACAGTGATAATTTTACTTAAATTTTTTTCCACAATGATCAATGATCAAGACTGTGTCTCAACATATCATAGAAGTTCACAAACAATAAACAACCAAGAGCCAAGATGTACACGATAGTGTGGACTTCTGTGTGTGTGTGTGTGTGTGTGTGCGAATAAGAGGAAGGGAGAACGCCAGGAATAATTTCAGACAGGAATGGCCTGATGGGACAACACTGCATGAGGTCTTGGCCAAGGGAAACACACAGTGAGCCAGTGAGTGAACACATGTCCTCTATTTTCCAATGCAGTGACAAGTTTACTCCATTACCACTCTGCCCACTTTCCTACTACGATTGTCTGAGAGGATTAACTGGACATTCGGGGCACATGCCTGTACAACAACTGCGTCGAATCCAGCAAATGGAAAGTGCTGTCATTGTGGGATGATTAGCCTCACAGAGAATCTTGAAATAAAACCCAGGGATATCTAAAGTCAGAGCTGTTGATGAATGAGCTATTGACCTATCAGATCCCCTGTGCAGAGCATTTCATATTTCCGTGCAACAATATCATGGCACAGATTATTGAGTTGTGTTTCACAATTCTAGCTTTTGGCAGCAGTGTTGTGAGGTTGGCCATAACACACGGACCAAAGGCTCTATAAAGTTAAAGCTAAAGACATAGATCTGTCCCAGTTTATGTGTAAACATTTGGTGGGAGAGATTCGACTCCTTTGGTTTAGTCACCTGCAGGTTGAATTCACAGCAGATGAAGTAATGTGGAATTTGATATAATTGCAGCTACTGGTTTTACAACACGGCTTTTGCAGGATTTTGAAAAACATTCGGAACAATACTTTAAGCACAGTTACACGTGATTCTCTACTGTTGGAAATGACAAAAATCAGATTCCCCTTTGTGTCCATTCAGGGCCTCCATATTTGGATGAACTCAATGGTCTTTGATCCTATGTGACCTTCCCCTTTTCACACCCTTTCCTGAAAAAAAAACAAACCAAAAAAAAAAAACCCACCTGACTTACAGTCAGTGACTCAACTAACATCAATTTTTTTAATATCTTGTTTCAGCATGTTGAATTCCAAACTGTAACTCACTGTACTCTTCATCTCTTTCTGGCTGACAAAACCTCCGAGCAGGAAAAATAAAACCAGACAAACGTACTGAGGTCAGAGTGGTGACTGTGTAGCATTAATCTATTCTCTAAACCCCCTGCGGCATATAAGCGTTTTTCTCCTGGTCCTTCTGCAACACACTCCTCCTGCTGCTTTCTATGATTTTCTGTATTGAGGTTAATACTGAGATGCTGATCATGAGAGATGAAAACCCATCCTGCATCCTCAGTCTTCTGCAGCTTTGGTGCAAACTAATTGCACCAACACCAAAACAAAAACAATAGAACCATTTTTTTTCACAAATGTAAATACCGTTTTTAATAAGTTTGCCAAGGCATAGAACAGTAGATATTGTTCCTGGGAAGCATTTGTGAGCTGATTTGAGGTTTGAGGGTCATATAAGGTGAGCTCCACCATAATAATGCTGTTGGGAACCTTCAGCATCTGTCAAACACCCAGGCAGCTGTAAAATTTTAGTGTTTCCACGTCAGCCTGCTTGAGGCTTGTAGGTCAGATCTTCATGTGAGACTGATCTACAGCTGTCTGCAGGTGCTGGAGTCCCGGGCTGTTCCTCCCACCCAAACTTAACAACTCTCTGCTCTGTAAAGTCACTGCTTTGATCCCCCTGTCATAACACTGTTACTTTCATTTCTTGTCCAGGAATACTGCCGACCTGCAGATTTACTGCTCTGCCACGAGGATCAGATTTAGGATGTAAAGGAAGATTACACAGGACTGTACTGAATTACAGTCACTGTGCTACACCAAGTATTATTATGGTGTCTGGTGACCAAGTCGGACATGTGTATTTGGAGGGGGAAAAACAGCTTTAAATTGTTAGAGGCCAGCCAAATGTTATGTAGAGCTGTATTAGAGACTGGATGTATTTCTTAAAGTAATCAGAAAAACCTGTGACCCTTCTTTGGCTTTGGAGAACCTATAATGTAAACCCACAATCAGTGAAAGACTGAATCATAAATCAATGATAATCTATCCCATTTTTATTTGTACTTTGATATTATCTTTCAATTTTCATGTTACCTGCACCCCACTGTTAGCCCTGGCTGCTACGTGCTCTTCCCTGACAGAAGTAGGAGCCAGTTTGCCAGTGAGGAATTTAAAAGTGTTTGGCATGTTCAGTTACTTCTTTCTTCTTTCATCAGAATGATTAATACTCCGTGAGAGACAGGTGTTAAAATGATTGAATGACACTAATGGTAGTTGCACAGATGCATCCTACTGGCCTGTCCACATGGGCAATTTTATGTCATAAACACACTCATAAAACATGCAGCCAAAGTCATTGATTGTCTGCTACCCTGCATTGAAAGGGTTCTCTGTTGGAAATTGAGTGATTTTACTGGGGTAAACAGTGAATTAGCTTTAATCACTTGTGGGAAAGAGACTCAGAAAGAGGAGAATGGAAAGAGCTTACACAGAGCTTCCCTATTATGATTAAATTTCAAGTGTAAAATGAGCTGGTTATAGTGTAAGGTCACATATAGCCTGAATGATCTCAAGATGTTTGTCCTGTTGGGGTCTTTTCTTGTGCATTTTCTTTTAAGCATTGCTTTCTTCTGAGATGATGAGAATACACAGTGCAACACCAGGCCAGCTGGGTGCTGTGTCAATGGCAGGGGTCATTCTCTCTATTACAGGTCAATGAAATGTCAGAATATAATTTTAAGGTAAAATAGTTACATAGTGTTGCTTTAACATTAACAGTGCTCTCCAATTCTGCATGGAGGCAGCTCCAGCGAGGGAAGGAATGAAGTGTAATGATGAACTTGCATCATTTCTTTTAAACAGGTAAATGAACGGCTGTCCGTGCTAACGTTGGCTATGTCCTAACTTTAAATCTCTGAATTTCACTGACATTGGAATATTTTTAATGTTACTGAATGCTCCATTGAATGCAACTCATGCATTTGTCAATTAAGAAATTCAGTGTTTCAGTGTTCAAGTCACTCACGTCATTACTGCTACACAGCCTTGATGAAGGTTAGGTAAATGGAAGGATGATTAAAAGCAGATAACATGTATTTGGACTGAGGTAATGTGATCAAGGTGACAGACAAATTATTTATGGGTCCCTCCCTTCTGTTTCATTTCAACAAGCTTGTGAGTTACGATGTCAAGGAGATTCAGCAGACAGAGAATCACAACTGAACTGATGTTTATGTTGCTGCCCTGTCTTGCGTAAAGTCGTAAAGTGGGATCCAGTAGGACAAGTGACACAGCGAGGATGAAATGGGATAGCTGAAATGCAAAAGCTAAACCCATCTAGGAGAAACAAGATTAAAAATAAATACAGAAAGATTTTTCTCACTGAAATTGAACATCAGAATCCTTTGCTGGCATTGTGTGCTACATAAAAGCTGTTTTTGCAGTTCTCCACTTATCTCCAGCTGTCTACTGTCTGCTCTCATCACAGAGATCAAGGTCAAACATGAAACAGCGCTGGACAGGAGTCATTGTCTTTGCCAAGTACAGATGATTTTTGTCACAATACAGGTTCTGACAAGATCCCTGTTGGTCCTTGTAAAACTATTGAAAAGTTCATTCTGGGCAAAGAGCAGCCCTGATTGAACAGCTCTGAATTCACGGTTGAGACACGAGGTGTGTGAGCCACAAACACGTAGTGATAATTTGGCAGGAATATCGAACGCAGACTATGCTGATATTCCGTGTTGAATTTTCTCCAGAGTTTTGGTGATTGCAGTTTCACAGGATTACAATGAGCTGAAGTCACGGCTTTTCGCTGCTCAGCCCTTCACCCTGCTTTTTACCCAGTCTGACATGTAGTCGTCTCTCATCTGGTTTGTGTTGGTTTACAATATGCAAAAGATAAAAAGAAGAATAAACACAAAAACATTTTGAACACTGTGTGTGGTGCAGGGTGTTGCTCATCTGGGCTGTAAATATGAGTTATAAGGAGCCGTTATAATGGTGCCAGTGAGAGTAAGTGACGTTCAAGTTGCAATAAGATCAACATGTTGACGCTGCAACCCATAAGTGCTCAGCAGCTGTGGGTCACACAACACCCATCTTCGAATTCAGCCTTCATCTTCGTCTCTGCTACACACCTGTAAAGTTTCACATCCGCACGGTGAACGGGTTGTGATGTTCTCATGGTGACAAAATTTGTCGTCAGACATCTAAACACCTGCAAAACTGTTGCCTCCGTGTTGGTTCCCACTTCAGTAGATGTCTCCAGCACCACAGCACACACGTCACTGCTGATGATAATAAAAGGCAGCTTTAATTTGAGTAGCACACGCATACTTGCGCACTCCCACAAACACACACATTTGGATGGGGAGAGTCCCTTGCGTCTCAGACATAACAGAAATCCTTGGGTTCTCATCAATGTCATTTGAACTCAGTGACACTCCATTAGCATTCACGCTCATCCTCCCTCATACTGTTGCCAAGCAGAAATCCTCTCTGGGTTGTGTTTGAGAGGAGACTGGCTCAGACATGAAATTGAACCTGCAGGTGTCTGTTTGTGTTCCGGCTCATGACAGCCAGGCCATCGCTCCGTGTTCAACTATTGGAAGGCTTCAGTTGGACGGTGTGAGGACTTCAGCTTACTCCACACAGGGTACATGTGGAACTTTAACACATTTGTTTCACAACATGTTTCATAACAGCGAGCTCATTTTGAATAAGAAAGGAAAGAAACATTCATGAGCACAGAAGGAGAATAGAAGATTTTCAGCTCAAAGCAATAAACAACCAAGCAAAAACAAAGTAAAGATTTCAAGAAAGTAATAAAAGTAAGTTGGTCAATTAAGGGAAAACAGAACAGTTACTATGCTGTATGTGTGTGTGTGTGTGTGTGTGTGTGTGTGTGTGTGTGCCACATCTGTTTACTTTGTGTGCGGCAGTGCTCTCACTACATCAAACAGTGAAAAACATGCTGTAGTAATGAGAAAGTTCTGTTTGCACTGTAAACAAACCTTGAACCCCTCACATACACTTTACCTCTGCTGTCACATGACCTCACTGGGCAAAAATGTCATGACAGTAGCTGCACACCACCAGCAACAAAAACTCCAGTGGCAGGGATGGAGTACGATTTCTGGCATGTTCATGTTTGACTGTAAAGACTCATGAATGTTCTGTCATTTTCTGTGTTTGGTCAGAGCCGGTATGAAGTCAAACCTCAAACATGGATGATATAACTTTGTATTGTACTGGTTTAAAGTTATTTGATGTTAAAACCAAATACCTTCTGGGGAAAAAGACAGTTTGGAAATTAAGCTCTAATGAGAAAAAGTGCTGTTACTTCCTTCTGAAAATCCAAAAGTCTATGTGTGAGCTATTGTGGCAGTGGGTTTATACCCAGTAAACAGGAAACCTAGTCAGTACTATATTCATTTTCCTGAAAGGCAGTAGTTTTCAAAGTGTGTGTGTGTAATTACCTGCCAGTCAAAGTCACTGATTGATTCATCCATCCTTATAATTTGTAATGTTACATTTGGAAAAACTAAAAAATAAAGTTGTCCATGTTCGTTTGGATAATCCACAGAGCTCATTCGGGACAGTTTTAGAGAGTAGCTCTGATCAAAATTATATACAGAGAGGTCATGACCTTTTCTTAACCAGGCCTGAATATTTCAGTTTTCAGAGCAACTTACATCCACTGGCCTGAGCTGGCTGCAGTAAACTCATGATCTTATGAAGTTATCCACATGGAAAACAGCAGGGCTGAGAACATTTCCTCGTGATTTCAGCGAAATGACCCTTTTAATCAACATTCAATACCTTTGCTTAGTTTTATATGTCTGGCATTAAACTATGGTTTTTACTGAGTCACCGGGAGTCCAAAGAGTTGTCATTTATATCTAATTTAAAAGTAATTTGTCATCACAGTTAAATCTGAGCCAGTGTTTTGGTGAACATTCTTCCTCAGCTTGATACATCACCTTTCACTAAATCATTCAAAGTGTATAAAGCTCAAGGCAAGGGGTGAGTCATTTAAAAGTCATTTGTCACTTTCTACATTTTTATGTGGATATTCTTACCACGTTTGTGTAACTGTGCCTTTAAACCGGAGATGTAAATCAGTAATCTGAAAGCTGAGAGTATAACATCAGACCTGGCCACAGACGTTGGATGTAGACTTCTGCTTCTCCCTCAGACTTTATTATTCAGTGATTAAACAGGCCCAGCAGTTTAAGTCTGTTCTGAGCCAGTCTGTTTTGGCCCTGTGTGCCCCCTCTTGCCTTATATAACCACTCAAAACTGTATCCAATGATAACCTAACTTGTGATGAACAGATGAAGCTTTAAAAAGCAACTTGCCCAACAAGAAACAACACCAGGACAGTCTTGGAGATTTTCTGGGCTTTTATCAGGGAGCCACCACAATAGCTTGTTTTTAAAATCATATTAAATGCCTGGATGCCTCTCTGTGTGAATCATTATTCAGTACAGAGAAATGGTCTTCCAACTTACTGTAAATGAAAACCACACGTTTTGTGTAATGTTTTTTGTTTAGTCTTTTTCTCCATTTGAATGTCAGAGCTTGACTGTGCAGGGTGATGTAGCATATGTGCTGAGTTTGACACTCGAGGCTGTTCTCACATCCATCGCCTCAAGGGGGAATGTTTCACCCTAATTCTTGCGGTTTTACATGCATAATATACAGTTATGCAGGATTTTGTGAAATCATAAACAGTTGCTGTCAGCTGTACTTCAGTATGCTCCATGCACACATTGAGAATGAGATACTGTAGGTCTAGGTTAAGCAAACACAAATGTGTCTGGTGAAGACTGTTCTCTTCTAACTGAAGTTTTCATCGTTCTCTTCATATGCAGCATGACAATAAAAATAAAAGACTCAAGCCAGTACATTGTACAAATACAGCTATTACCATCAACTTAAAAGAAACCACACACACTATCCCATGATCTTTCCATCTGGTTTTTTACAGTATGAGGTCCCTGTTGTTATGCTGGGGAACTCACTCCCATGCACAAGCTTGTAGCCTGTCAAATGGAAGCTGTTACTCAGCCCCAAACATCACGTGTTGTGTTTCCAGTCTGTCATGGCAACGTCATCACCTGTCAATCCGTCAACACAGCCTCCAAAACTCCTACTTACAAAATTCAAAATGCACAATTAGTATTAAACACTTTTCACGCGTTAAGTGAACTCTGGTATAATATGTTTAGAAACATGTCAGATGATTAATGCCTTCATTTCTTCTCATATTCATAAGTCTAAATAATTCTTCTGGTGATGACATGTGAGCAGCTCAGCAGCTTTACAATGCATTTATATTGATGTGGTGTCATTTTCCTGCCAAGTTAAGTCACAGTGATGTCTCTATTGGTTTAGGATACTGTTGAACAGTTAGAGACCTTCATGGAGTTTATTTTTGTTGTTTTAAGATCGATGTGTGTATTTCTGTTTGTGTGTGTTGTGTATAGCTTTCTCAAAAGTATTCCTAAAGGAAAAGAATTGAATGAAAACCAGAACACCGACTCTTTATGAGGGAGTAAAAACAGCCTTGTTTTCTGTTCAACAGTGCATTTTCTGATAATCCAGGAGATTTAAAAAACTGCTTTATTAGGGTTAGAAGTATGAAAATTGCCTCAATCCACAGTGCAACATTTAATCCCTCAGTTTAAAATCTAAATAAAGTTTTTACTACACCACAAATGTCATTCTGAAAAAATGAAAACACAACTTTTAACCTGTTTTAGCTGCACACGCTGGATACAGCGTTTTAGTTAAAGCTCTGACTCCTACAACAACAGTAAGATTTCTGAGCCAAAATCGGAGCAACAAAAGTTTGAAAAGTGACCAGGCTGAATGGGCCTTTGTCAACATGTACAGTGTGTGACTCATGCGTTACATAATTACCAGTGGAGAGGGGCCAGTGACGGAGCAGGGCTGTGTCACGGCCGAGGGTGGTGCCTCATGGTTCACGGTGCTGGACAGATCCAAGCACTCAAACAGTTAAATTCACGTTCTGTGGTCAGTTGGAAAGTATGAATGATTTGAACAACAATAAAAACACAGTGGTCACCCATTAGGTGCTCCATGTCCACATCCCAGAATATCCACCCTCTGCAGGGAAAATAAGCCTGCACACTCTCTCAGTGCTTCTCTAAACACGAGCCTTGGAAATACAGAAGATGTCTGTCATCACAGAGGTGGTGATGCGCAGCGTGTTGGCCAGTCTCCAGCTGGCACCTCACCACACTTAGACTGACAGTTACATGATGCAGTGATGAAAAAGGTGAAGGTTTAGGTGCATTTATTGCCATGCACATTATGCTGTTGTTTAAAGGGGGAAAATAAATAATAGAACACTGTTAAATCTGGTTTAGGCAAAAGTACAAACTTGGGCAGGTCAGAGAAAATAAACTGTATCATTGTAAAAATCTTTGCTTTGTTAAGATGCTGACTGTGGAAAAGTGGCGTCACTGGCAAAATTTACTTCTGAAATATCCTTTAATGCAGCCAGACACTCCCTCATGTAACGTGCAATCACCTATTACTCTTTATTGTGTGATTATTGAAAGTGCAAGGTTTTAAACCAGATTTCCTCTGAGTTTTAAAGCGCAAGACAAGGGTGGAAAAGGGCACTGAAGCACATGAACCTTTTGACTTTGGTATTAAAAGGTTGAGTGTATGTGTAAATTGACTCCACTCTCTCTAGGTTTAGCAGAGAGTGCCAGGTCTGAGTGTTGAGTGTGTGTGTGTGTGTGTCGGAGTTTTCAAATGCAGCCCTCTGGAGAAACCTCAGGAGCTGTCAATCAATCACTTACATTGCAAACCCAACACTGATGAGGGGGATTAATCGTAAATTCCTCACCTTTAAACCTCTCAACAACACTGACAAGTTCACAGGATGCTGGAAAAACCAAAGTAGAGAATAAGTCCCAAAAGACAGAACAAGCAGAGGGTTGTGCGTTATAGTGTGTGTGGGTGCATCTGTGCCGTGACATCACCGCTGATGCCTGTTCGAATGGAAGTGTCACTGTCTGATCATTCTGTCTGCAGACAAAATAATATTCCAGAAACAGCAGATCATGGGGATTTCATGCTTTTTTCTCAGTCTGCTGGTGGAAAGTTCAGACTGATCGACCACATTAACTGACCGTGGTAATTTGATAGATGACCAACAACCTCAATAAGTTCATGCACTGATCACTGACAGGGGCCAGAGCTTTAGAGCCACGGGCCTGTCTACTGTCGAGCTCACATCATGGAGAGAATAAGAGAATGTATTAGTGGTGTTACAGACAAATGATTTATGGTGACTACTTAGTGAAAAGAAACAGCCGAAGGAAAACACAACCTCGGAGATACTGTCCAACCTTTATGTGTGTGGGTGTGTGTGTGTGTGTTGGTTGAGGGTGAGAAATTTCCACTTAGTGACTGGTGATTTGTTTTCAACAAAACAACATCATTGACAACAAACACAGCACAGCCAGGAAAGGAAAAAAAAATCTGCTCCCTTATTAATGTTGATGCAAGCTGTTTCAAGCTGAGTCAGAGTGGTTGACCTTACTGTGGATAAGATAAGGTGGTACTTCCTTGCTCTGGTCTGTGTTAAGACCCGAGGGATAGTCACCGCCTCTAACACAGCACTTCCCCTCTGGAAACACAGATTCAACACACTCCTTTGTGTTTTGTCTGTTGGCTTCACCTTCAAAGTGACTCTGTACATGACAAGTCTTTACTCTTTGTGACATTATGTGCGTGCGTGCATGACATGCTTGGTGCAACACTTTAGAAATAAATATCAAATCAAGGTTTGGTATTGAAGTTGTGCAATCCCAGATTTACAGCATGACTCAAGTACAGGGAAAATCATGTAAAACAACAACAACAACAACAAAAAACATGCGCGCTCTCTGGTTTCTTTTGAGTGTGGGCATATTAAATGTGCAGACACACACACACACAAACACACATATTTGGCTCTGTAGCTCAAGGCTGGAAAGTTAAAAGGTATTTGATATTATGGACAACAGTTGGGGTGGTAGGAACAGGTTTTAGTCTGTGGCCTGGGGATGTAATTACAGCTTAAAGTGATCCTGAGTGGGATTTTACAGTGGGCGAATTCAAAGCTCAGGTAGTGTAGTTTATGTTTCACGGACTGGCCAAGTGTTAAACTACTCAGAAATTCATATGGCCAGCAGCTTTTAGAGAAAGTGTGCAACATTTCTCACAAATCACAACCTCACAGTGCCATGGTACTTCACATACAATCAGGGCAAGGCGTTCTTTTAGACTTAGAGGATGCAAATATGTACAAACTTACAATCAGTCTCAGTTTAGAACAAGCCCAGAGCATTGTCTGATTTCTGAAACAGGAGAAACAACAGAATACAAATGGAGAAAATTCCTGCTTATAATAAGACTCAGTTCCTACAAGCTCTTGGTAATAAATAATAAGAGCTCAGTTGGTACAATAGCACTTTTCTATTGAATCAGTGTTACTCAAACATAGTATTGCATGCTGTGGCTCATTTTTGCACATTCATATTCTTTTAAACTTTGTTGTACTTATTGATCTCAGCCAATCATAATGTTGTTATAGCGTCTTCCATTATATCCGGAGACTATAACATCATTTATCATCTTAACAAAAACATCTCATTCTCTCAGTAGCCTTTCAATTATAATTACAAAACAAACCATTTTTTGAGGAGATCACTTGCTTATTTTATTTTTCATAATCCCACAATGACACATATGCTTCTTCTGCCTGGTTTGAGGTCAGGGTCTATGTGTATATGTGTGTGTGTGTGTGTGTGTGTGTGTGTGTGTAGGTGTGTGTGTGTGTGTGTGTGTGTGTGTGTGTGTGTGGTGTGTGTGTGTTTGCGTGTGTGTGTGAATATGTGGTGATGGTATCATAAGCCAATTTCTCCACTGCTTACATCACACTGTAACCTCAAGCTTTTCATTGTTTATAGATATTTACAAAAGACTCTCCATTTAAACATTGAGCCTTTGGACATCTTTGAAGTACATGTGTGACTAAACTGTTCTACATCCTGCATGAGGCCCTCGTGCCCAAACACAGGCTTGGTTCTTGCACAACACTACAGCCTATAACTATGGATGTTGTAAGGACCTGACCTTCTGACACCTAAACACCCAGAACATACCTGACGTTCAGCCTGAGCTCAGTGCGCTCCACTAATTCCCAGGATACAAGACATTACTGGTCTTGTTTGGTTTATGTCTTAAATGGTTGTTTATGGAGCTGTAAATCTCCATATGTGTGTACATCTTTGTCCTTTACAGTAAATAAAATACAATTGGTCTTTCCTCAGGTTGTAAGTACAGGAAATGGATATCAGGTATCCACTTTGATAAGAGCGCATGCCCTCTCACACACTCAGGATTGACCTCTGAACATGCTCAGGCAGCTTATGCTGCTTTTTACCAAGCCCATGAATAGAAGCTTGTCTTTTTCGAGATGTGGGGAATCAGTACAGGTACAGTATGACAATGCACACAGCTCACTTTTGTGTGTAATGCATAATGCAAAGTTCATATTATGATCAGGTCTGACAGCTGGAGCACTGCAGAGTTTCAAATTTGCCCTTTAGAGTTTTCTAAAAGGATACAGTGAAGTGATCAAAGTGTTTTTACCACGTGGAACTTTACCAGGAAGAGTAAAAACTAAAAGTAATTCCCATTTGGGATGACGCACGGCAGACATGCCCTTTCCTCTTCCTCTGTGTGAGTGTTGTTAGCCAGCAAGTGTTGGCCACAGAGTCCAGTGTTGTCTGTGAAGATTATGCTACTCTGTGTGGGTTTGGGACGACTGTTTGTCCCATCAACCTTCCAGTTTTTCTTTCCTTACAATAAGCTTGTTGTTTGCTAAAAGTCAATATTCGACTCCTGCACCACACCCACAAACACCTGCTTTTCATGTGAATGAAGGGTCAACAGGGTCAAAGGTGTTAAACCACCACTACACACTTAAAGAGCCTTTTGAATGTAACTCAGATAATGTCACACTATTTTTTATCAACAGCAAATATTTGAATCTGTGGTGTATGTCTGTCCGATGATTTGAGCAAACACAGCAAATAATAATATTCACTGATTATGTGCTGTTCATATGTATATGACTTTGAGCTAGTTTCCTAGGTAGGGTTGCACTGGGACAAACAAACTGATTAGCACATTTGCTCTCCCCCCAGTTCTTTTTGAGGGATCATGTGACAGAAACATAATCCTTAATCCACTGTGTTTTCAGTAACCAGGTAAGAAGAAACCTCATATGAACACCGTTCTCTTACTTAACATGGTCAGAGGTCAGGCTGTTCCTACCAACCCGAGTCTACTAGAAGTACTCACTTTCTAACAACAACAAAGAAAAGACGTCAGACCCAGGAGTGTGTCTTATATCAGTAATCCATCATCCCTCTCATCAAACCAATTTGTATATAAGCGCATACAAATGCGTGCACTCTTGAAACATACATGTGTGCATTTGCGTGCCCTCTCCAAAAACCTGTCAGTGCTACACTTTGACGCTGTCCATGTCCAGAGAGAAAGACAAAAGCGAGCACAGTGGGTGGAAAAAGAACCAGTGCGTTCACACGTGCGTGCAACTTTTTGCATTTGTGTGGACATGTGCAGGGGTCGGTACGGAGCCCCGCGCTCAATCATGTCCAGTCGTGAAGATGGCGAAATAGAATGAAATCATAAACCTTGAGGAGTTTTTCATCTCTCCCAGATGATTGAGCTTTAACTCCATGACACAGAAAGTAAAGCAGAGGTCAATGCTCGTAAAAGCTGCTGAACTTTGGACCATGTTTACATTGGGATGGATGTTTTTCATTGCAGTAGGATGTGGTCATTTTGTTTGTGTGGATACTTGCAGATGAAATACATCTCAAACCCAATGGACGAATATGCGGTGAGTTGAATACAGTGTAGGAGAGCCAATAGAAACACAGATATTACTCTGTATCTGTGACTTCCACATTTTATAGACCATAAACAATGTAACAGGCTCCTTTATTGTGTGGGGTCTTTATCTAAACTGCCCAAAAGCCCGTACAGTTTATAGCTGTTTATGCATGTTATGACTTTATGATGGACTGCGCCACAGATTGTTGACCGACTGGGACTAGTTTGTTTTTTACCTGCCTTCTGAGAGGTAGAAATCTGAGATCGTGGAAACAATTTGCAATTGTATAGACAAATAGGTGAACTTAGGGAAGCTGTTTGGCTACATCTGTTTGTTACATTAATCGAGGACATCACGCTATCTCATGCAATTTCCTTTGTTTTCATTAATGAATTCATTCTTTCTAATCAGGTTGTCGTCGCGATATAATAAATAATGACTTAAACATCAACAAATATCAGTGGAGGATTCTTTGGCAAGATGTGCTGGAAACATGGGAAAGAAAGTTGATGATTTCAGTTTTGGAATACTCACTCTTAAATAAAGCACTTGCCCCACAGTAGAAAACCGATCAAATACAAATACTTATGTCTTATTGTACACTACAAGTCAGACTTCGGATGACCGTTGTAGCTGCAGGTTTTTAGATTTCTGTTCCTTCAAGTGCTGACAGTCAATCTGCAGAGATGCTTTTGTTTTGGCAAATGAAGAGTTGCAAGCAGAACCTGTTTTGGCAGTCCTTCATCAATGGCGTGATTAAGTGCTTTGAGGAAATCAACGCATCTGATGAGTGTGAGGTATGTTGGGTAGAACCTTTTAAAAACAAGAAAGGACCCAATCCACTTCATTACAGCGGCAATACATTTTTATTTAAATGTGATACAAATATGTGAGGTTGTTGAATTTTCTACCACTAAATGGGAAAATGGGTGGAAAATCATCGCATCTACTTCATCTCTTCAAGGTTACATATTCAGTTTGTGTTGTGCACAACAAAGTCATGCCTGTACCTAAACAGTTTATTTATTTACACAGAGGCAGATGTCAATTTAACCTTGTGGTGATCTGAGAGGAGCTAATGTGATACTACTAAAATGGAGTCCTCAGTTGTTTCTAACTGAGGCTAACCTGCGAAGTATAATTAAAATAAGCACATGAAAAAATCCAAGACAAATCGAGACAGAGCCTGTAATCAGCTTCATACTGTCACAGGACTTTTCCATCCTTTAATTCAGTCTGTATACATGGTATTATACAATGAGGAGAAATTAAAGGTCAGTTTGACTGGTTTTGTTTGGGTGCATATGAATACTAAACTAAAGCCTCTCTGTGTGAACAACAAAACTAACACCCACCAAGGTCCAGTGGGAGTGTACATATTAGAATATGTTTACATACTATTATCATAATCTAGAATTACACATTTATATATATGAACTTGGAACAATTTCATATATTGACATAAATATATCTAGCCCATGTAAATACGTTTATGTCATTTTAGAATATATATTTCATATATGTTATAAATATCTGTTCTCATATCCAGAGGATGTATGATGATGTATCGCAACATCACAGTATAGTGACATATATGTCATATATCACATTTCTGAATGGAACATTATAGTTTATTTCTCAAGTGCAGTCAGGTCTGTACAGTGGTTCATGGTATTGAAAGCTGCACTGGGATCCAGTAAGAAGAGCACAGAGGTGGAATCTGAACCCAGCAGAAGATTACTCTTTACCACTTTTCTAACTGTTGACACACCCTGAGGGCAGAACTGATAAGGTGCAAAAAGATTATTGTTAGACAAGGAGGCTGAAAGGGGCTGAGACACAGCGCTTTCTGTTTTCTCTGTTCACAAAGGACAAAGAAACAGACTTTTTTTCTCCTGAAAAGCTATCCATCACTGAAACACTGAGTATTAAAACGCACTATGTTTCCTCCTCATGCAGGTTGGCACATGGGGGAGAAACTTCATCAGGGTGTATCTTGCCGTTGTGTTTGTTTTTATGGTCTTCATCTGTCAGCTGCAGAATCCTGCTATAACATCATCATAATATCATCGTTGTCGTCATTGTCTCCACCCTAAGGAAACTGGAAAAGCTCTGTTCCAAACACACAGACACACACACACACACACACACACACACACACACACACACACACACCCTGCACTTCTATATTTATGAGGACTCCAGTGCCTCCAAATTCTTAACTCCAATCCTAACCAAAAACGTATTCTTATTTGACCTCTATTGCTAGGTCTTAATACTCATACAGGCATTTGACAGTGTGTGATGTGCTTCATAACCTCACCGTAACTGGAGAGAGTCATTCCTGCTCTCTCTCAGTCTGAGAGGAACAAGAGTAGACAGAGGGATGTGTAATGGCCTGCAGGTGTCGATGTGTCTGCATTGGACACTTTACTGGACCTTGGTCCTACATGACTTTCTAGTGGATCATTCAAAGTCCATCCAGTGATGACTGAAAAAACTGTAATTTGGTCCAAAGTCCTTTTTTCCTTCTCTTGACTGTGTTGACTTTGACTATTTTTTTGTCATATGTAGCTGTGACAGCTATCTATCTATCTATCTATCTATCTATCTATCTATCTATCTATCTATCTATCTATCTATCTATCTATCTATCTATCTATCTATCTATCTATCTATCTATCTATCTATTTATCTATCTATCTATCCATCCATCCATCCATCCATCCATCCATCCATCCATCCATCTCTGGACTTAAATGTTTGCCAGTCATTTCAAGTTCATTAAGCTGTCACTTAAGTCTATCCTAACCTAGTTAGTTTATTTCACTGGGACAGTACAAGTGAAAGCTGTTACATAATGATTCTGTTACTTAGCTTGTTTAATTTTATTGTCCCCATGTGGAAATTCTTTTCCACAGCACTGTGCCAATGTCACACAGTGCTGTGCTGGATGATACTTTGGTACAGTATGGGCGCCCTTTTCAAACTCTGTTCACATTCATCATGTGCAGGGCTGTGGAGACCCCCTCACTAGTGCATGAGTCACACATCCTTGGGTTTCCACATGGTCATTATCCTGTCCTGAGCCCTGCTGACAAATGAAAATGACTTGTGCAGACTGTAACAAAAATAATCCTTCTGATAGTGTAATGGCAACTTCTATTTATTCAGACTTAAGCTGTTGCATAAGATATATGACATGGCATACTTCTACATGCACAGCTGAGTAGGTTTGCATTTTAATGTTATTTAGATTATTTACTTTTCCCTGTTAATCACTATGAAATGGTTATTTTACGTGAATTATTGGACAGCTGATGACGAATGAAGTCTGCCCAACCAACCATGTAACAGATTGTGATCTAGTCTAGTGGCTGGAATCAACGACCAAACTGTAGGAAGCACCTGTAAAAATAAGGAACACGAAATGTTAAAAGCAAATGGGAGCAGTTTCCTGTACTGTCTGCTGAAAACCGTGGGGGGCAAGTTAAAGACCAGTGTTGTCAAGTTTCATATTTCAGTGCTTTAACACCCTTTCCCTGAACACACTAATGAATCCTTTAATGAGTTTAAGTAAAGCAATATATTAATGTATTTCCTTTTGGCATCTTACATAACACATTTACCCATTTTAGCTCTTGCTCTAAAGTTGTTTTTTTAATGTTGTGTGAAACAGTATTTCCTCCGTCAGTAAACCATTAGACGATGAAATTCGTCATGGAAGAAATTGTCATGGGGTTTCATGCTCCTCCATCCTTTCAAGTCAGCTACTTGAAAGCCAATTCCTCTGAAAATCATACACAAGGAAATCCTTTATTTTTAATCAGGTATGGTGAAATTGATTTTCTATGGAAACTTGAAAAGTGTGATGTAATTTTAATGGAAGGGAATGAGGGAAGGAGTTATTCTATGTCTCACATGTGTGACCTCTTCTGTTGGCAGTGAATTATTAAAAACCCACATGCTGTGTGTTAGTCTGTGGTCTGGTGATCTGTGTTTGTTGTGTTTGTGAGTGTGTGTGGTGTCACATGATGCAGGTGGCTAAGACACATCAGATATAGGAGAAAGGGACCTAAACTCTTTCTCTTTTTTTATTCCCTCTAACACATTATTCAGACAAATAAAATCCTACTGGAGCGGTTTCAACGATGGGTCGGCTTATCTGGCCCAGTTCTAAATTGGTTCAAAACCTTCTGTTTTTTGCATCTATTGGGGATTTTGCATCCCACAGGAGGGACATAGGGGAAGGACTGGGGTCTCCCTAGAGTCAATTCTTGGCCCACTGTTGTCCACTCTTTACATGCTTCCACTTTCACAAGTCATACGCAAACATAACATAAATAACCATAACTATGCAGAAGACTCACAGCTTTACATTTCACTACATCCTGATGATCTATCTCCCATACAGTCCCTCACTCAGTGTATCAACGACATTAACCGACAGACAACTTTTAAAACTCAACAAAGACAAAACAGAAATACTCATCTTTGGTGCACAGGCTCACAGACAAAAATGTGGGTGTAATCTCTGACAGTAATCTTAATTTCAAAAGTAATATCAACTACATCACAAGATCGGCATTTTATCATCTGAAAAATAACCTGCAGTCCTTGATAACCCCATTTAAAACTCTGCATGGTCTGACAGTCACGGAAGCATGGACTACTTCTTTTTCTCCAGGTAATCCTTAAATTGGTCCTATCCACTAGCATGTAGCAGATGTACCGTCACTCGCTACCACGCCCATTCCTCCCCATTTTACCTTTCCGTCTCTTGTTTCCCTTTTCCTGTGAACAAGCAAGAATGCTGCCTTATGCTGATTGGCTAGACTTGTGTGGTGTGACTGAGCATCAGCCATTTTGTGTGTATCCTATGTGCTGGGACTGTGTGCTGAATGATTTTTTATTTTCCAACAGATGCACGGGGAATTGACAGCTAACACGCACTGAGGAGATATTCCTTTACCACCTTTAAAAGTAAGTATTTGCTTTCATCACAGATGCTATATTTATGTACGTTCTTATCCACTTGAATGAATACAGCACAAGGCCTCATGTGTTGACATTGAATCCAGACACACCGGCTGTGTGTAGAAGCACTTCTTTGCTATTCACAGCCCAAATGTTAGTTGTACAGCTGTGAGGACTGGTCTAGATGGAGAAATTCAAGGTGAATTATTCTCAACAGAAATATGGGGAAGTTCATGAAATTCATCATGATTTTCATACATTTTCATAGCATACATCTATACATATCACAGTCAGATAGATGAAATAAATATTCTCTTTTGTCTCTCTCAGTTAGAATAACGTTGCGGCTGCAGCTTTGTAATGTTTTCCAAAACAGAGTTAAAAAGATGTTCTCAGGGGCAAAAACATGATTTTCCTGTAGACATGAGTGACTTCACAGAGTCAGACATTCGATTTAAAATCTTTGGATTTAAAATCTTTTAAATCTTTTAAGAGCATTTAACCTATGATTCAATTCAGTGTGTGGTGGTTTTCCTTCTGGGTGCCAAAAAAGTCACTAATGAGTCAGGAGCAGAAACTAAGTCTGATATAAAATGATGGGATGTAATTCTGTTTGAAAATGTTGAATGAAGCAAAAAAAAAAGACAAATTACATCAGCCATACATTAGAAAAACTATGTGCTCCCCTTCTTATCTAATCTATGCTACACATAAAGCCAATCACTAAGGTTTCAGTTTTTTCCTGCTCCCCCTTATGGTGGTCCAGTTCAAGAAGTGGAGTTTTTTGATTTATTCAAAAAAGGTCTGTTTGTGAAAACACCCCTACTACTACTGTTGCTGCTCTTTAGGGGTAAGGTTATTTCAGGTGCATCCTGTGGTTAGTATCACGAGATATTTGTAGTGTGTAAAATTTGATTTATAACAATGAGATTGTAAATGTTATACTTTCGTTCTATAGGCTGAAGTTTATTGTTAAGAAACAAACAAACAAACAAACAAAGAACCAAAAAACACATTATTTCACCCTCCATTCATTCCAGGAGCCATGTCACTGTATCATGGGTGTGGAGTATTTGTATTCCTCAGTATATGTCTGATTTCCTTCACACCATCCAATGGAGGAAACATTCTGGTTTTCCCCATGGACGGCAGCCACTGGATCAACATGAAGATCCTGCTGGAAGAAATTCACGCCAGAGGACACAACATCACTGTGATCAGGGCCTCCAACAGCTGGTACATCCCAGAGAAGTCTCCTCTCTACACACCCATCACAGTTGAAATGACTGTAAGTTACGAAGAATTCTTTGGTTCATACCTCCAGGAGCATTTGAGGGTAGGTCATTAAGGATAATATATTTGCACCACATGGGTCATTTCATTGCTGAATTATTATTAATTTCAAGGTTATCTTTTTTGTCACTTTTTCCAACACCTTTTCCAAATCATTTTTCAGGCGCAGAGAGAAGGGGCCTCAGCGCTTACATTCCTCAAGCTAACCAAGGATTTCCTTTCTATGCTTGCTGAGGGTCATATATTTTGGTGCGAAGGCCTTGCTCAAATGTTGGACAATGAGAACATGGTCAAAAGCTTAAAGGATTCAAAATATGACCTTGTTCTCACTGACCCAGCATTAGGACCAGGGGTTTTACTTGCCAAATATCTCAAACTGCCCTTGGTTCTCAATGTTCGTTGGATCACCAGTGGAGAAGGCCACTTCGCAATCGCCCCCTCACCACTCTCTTACATCCCAGTGCCAGGATCAGGCCTAACTGATAAAATGAATTTCATGCAGAGGGTCAAAAACATGTTTTTCTACAGCATCATACTGTTTCAGCAGAAATTCTTACTGGGGCCAAGCTATGATGCCATCTGTGCAAAATATATAGAGGGTGGTTGTGAAATCATCTCTCTTCTTCAAGACGCAGACATTTGGCTGTTCAGGTCCGATTTTGTGTTTGATTTCCCTCGGCCCACGATGCCAAATGTTGTCTATATAGGAGGATTCCAGTGCAAACCAGCCCAGCCTCTTCCAGCAGACCTGGAGGAGTTCGTCCAGGGTGCTGGGGAGCATGGAGTTATCATCATGACTCTAGGAACTACGGTTAATGCTTTGCCCAAAGAGGTTGCAGGTGAAATTGCCAGTGTCTTTGCCAGGATGCCTCAGAAGGTAATGAAGCGTCAGTGAAATGTTTAAAGCTAGAAATTTGCAACTCAAAATGCTATTAGTTTGACCCAGAAGCACCTTTGTACAGCAATTAATCCATTACTGAATAGATCGAATTCAGATCAGTTTTAGAAAAGTTCTGGAAAGAGGAAACAGAAGAACTTCATAGGGAATCATGAGTTGAAAATAAATAGTAACCACTAAATTGTTGCCATCTGAATATCATTTAGAGAGAACATCATGTACAGCCTCTTTGAATATCATGGGGAGTACTCATCTACTCAATCAATGCAATACTGCCAACATCATCATTATATAGTCTGTCTGCTTGTGTACTGATATACAGTATGTCTATACTGATTCTGTTGTTTTCTGATCAGGTGATCTGGAGGCACATAGGTGATCGTCCCTCCACTTTGGGCAACAACACTCTGATAGTGGATTGGATGCCACAGAAGGACCTCCTGGGCCACCCACAGATCAAGGTCTTTGTTGCTCATGGAGGAACCAATGGAGTCCAGGAGGCCATCTACCATGGCGTCCCTGTGCTGGGCATACCCTTGTTCTTTGATCAATACGACAACCTTCTACGTTTACAGGAGAGAGGAGCTGGAAAGATCATTGAGTTAGGTGATGTCAGTGGCCAAAGTTTTGAACAAGGTCTGAAGGAAGTGCTCCATCAAGACAGCTACAGAGAGAACATGCAGAGACTGTCACGTCTGCACAGAGATCAACCAATACCACCCATGGATCAGGCCATCTTCTGGGTGGAATATGTGATGCGCCACAAAGGGGCTTCACACCTTCGTACTGAGGCTTATAAGATGCCCTGGTACTCGTACTACTGTTTAGATGTTGTGCTGTTGTTGCTGACTGCAGCATCTGTACTGCTGTTTTCTACTTTGGCCATTTTCAGGTTTGTATGCTGCAGAAGAAGAAGAAAGACAAAAACCAAACAACACTGACTGAGGTCAAGTTGATTTAGAATTATGCTA
>OMNW01010322.1:15633-32260 GCA_900303245.1 Selene dorsalis
CGTCCTTGTCGGATGGACTCAGGGTCAGGCAGCCGCAGGGGCGACTGCCGTCCCCCTCCACTCCGATCTCCCCGGCCTCGCCCACGTCCTCGGGGTCATCCTCCACCGTCATGAAAGCGTCACCCCACAGGCTCTCGCAGAGATCCCTGCCGTGCTGGTACATCTATGCACACATACCACACACACACACACACACACATGAAAATTTTGCATCTTTATACCTGCGGTAAATGCAAGAGGGCAGGAAGAGGTCAAGACCGGTCAAATTTGAGAAGGACAGCTCTCCATTTTTATATGAAAGGACAATATTTTACACATCCATGAAGAGTGGTCCTTCTTTGCTGACGAACATCTATTGAAATATGAGATTTTGGTCTTTAAGGGCAGCGCAGGCCTTGAAAACAAACTTGCTGTGCTACAGCTGCTGTGGCAAGTGGCTTTTGTCTGCCTCCCCTGCTTGTCTCACCCCGTCTCTGCCAACCTTGAAAGCAAATTAGAAGATATGACCTTGAAAAGCTCACTCTGTGGTATCTCAAAGATTTCATCTCCACGCTGTCTTTGCGGTAGAACGACGGTTCAGTCAGGCTTCACAGAGCAGACAGATCTGAACTAATCGGAAAGGTCACTCCCTGCACCTTTTGTGACACTATCTGACAGCCGATTCGTTACAATGCTCCGTCTTTATGAAGTTATACTTTGAGGAAAAACTCCAATTACTGCTGACATTAGCTTAATGGTTCCTGGAGTATGAAAAATTATACTCCTCTCTAATAAGACGTGTGCGGATTAGAGGGGATATTACATTACAGAGCAAAAACAAATCACAATGCAACATTTAAGCCGTTTAACTGTAAATGGTGTAGACCTACGTACTTAGAAATAGCTGAGAATGCTAATTAGTGAAGTTTCAGTGACACACTGTGTTTTTCTGTGTCTAAGCTCCCATTCTGTCTCCAGTCACTGCCTCATAACCAGTCATTAAGACGTGCTGCCAAGTCACCGACTGTCTCCTACTATAGCTCTCTCTGCCCCCCACCTAATTTCCACTTTATCTCCCCGCTGCATTTTTTTCCCTCTTCTGTTGCGTATTGCTGCACTTGCTGTTTGTGTACCTCTCTTATTCTCCCTGTTTCTGTGTAGCACGCCCCCACCCCTACGTCTGCTTCCTTTCATCCTCCTGTCTGTTGGGGGATTAAGACTGAGTCACACAGGGTGCTTGCAGAAGAAAAAGCTCTAATATATTTACCGTGTTCGAAGGACAAAAAGGATGACTGCTGTTCCTCTTGACTACATATGCTGTCTGTCTGACGCTCAGGTCTTACGACCCCATAACGCACACACAAACACATGCGCGCACACACAAGCAAACATTTCTGTCCTTCCCCAGGCGGACATGGTTTGCTGCCAAAGCTAATTCAGTACAAGCACAAGTGGCTTTAGACGACATGGTGTGATCGAATAAGTGAGATACAGAAATTTCCTGGGGCAGTAGCCTGTCCTTCCCATCCTTATCTCATTCAATCTGCCCTCCTCTGTTCGAATAACACGACATTACACCTGGTGTGAAAAGGGAGCCAGGGGAGAGAAAGGAAGGATCAGTTCTTTTTTAGCAGTAGTGTGTTGAAACGGTGTCTTTTATGTAACAGAATAGATTATCCTGATTTGATTTGATCTGATTATGTTTGACTAGAGGAATGATATAATGAACCATCACAACAATTAGAAAATTATAAATCTCTTCAAGATGTCTTGATCTGTTTAATTAGCAAAATCTTTAAATCATGCTTCAGATTGCAGACCAGAAATGACAGTTATCCTATATGGACTGGATGAAACTCATAGCAGGTACCTGTACAAAGATAAATACACTAATGCAAGTTTAAAACCCATTATTTAAACAACTAAACTTACTGTGTATAGACTTAATTTTTTCACTTTATACATGATTTGTATTGTATTGAAATCTATTGAGTATGTCCAGTGTGTCCAGAGGTTGTTTTAAATGAGGGGCTGTCAATATAACTTGAGGGGAGCATTTATATTAAAAAAAAACAAAAACAAAGATATGAACAAATGTCATTCAGTCATTCAAAAGAAAAAGGTGAGAAAATAAAATGGTAAAACTTTGTGTTTAAGGGTGACTTAGAGGGGGTAACATGGTAATAACTGACACATGAGTGTAATTAGGGGAAATATTAGACTTAGTCTAAAAATATATGATGTACCTATATAGCTCCAACTATTTAAGAAGTTTTTTTAATGCTTGTAACAGACATTGTGTAGTTTTGAGATCAAGTACCACATTGCCCAACAATCCAAACCAATGTCAAAGATGTGTCCTGTCATGTTCAGTAATATCACAACTTTATTATAACCTTGTTTTGGACAACATACTGTATAAAAATCAAGGTCACTTTTTTCTTCTTTTTTTCGCACCTTTTTTAGTAAAAGCATGCATGAAGAATTTCAGCTGAGGAAATGACCTTTATTTTGGAGTGGTGGTGCACTACGCTCAAGACAAAGCTAAATGTAAAAAAAAAAATGTGCTGGAGGGCTGAGTTTTTATGATGCGAGTCTCTTGTTTACCACATTGTATAGTAGCCTATACCTACACTGTGCTTACAGTGTATGTGCTCTGTAAAACATAAATGGTCTCTAGTTTGCTCCTTCTTCAAGGTAATTTGTAAATAAGTGTCGGATATGCGAAAAAACACAACACTTGAAACAGATGAAAAACTATGATGAAAAGAAAAATAGCTGTTGTGAAAAGACATATGTTTCAAAGCTGCTGGTCTGATGCTAATATCCAATAATTAATCACTAATAAAACTTAGTTGCAGTGTGATTTGCTTTAAAATATTCTAAATACTCATTTGTTACCCACTTCTTCCCTTTTTACAATCTTGGTAAATATTTAACAGTGCAACATGTACTGATCATTAATTCACTACATCGGATGCACAGATGCCGTTCTATACGTGTTTGGTGCCAGAGTCTGGCACAGACGTGGCTGCTCTTTGCAGCTATAACCTCATTCCCACAAAACCTGGAGCCGAGAGAGTGTCGAATGCTGAGATAAATCAGGCCTTGGCTGGCAAATAATGTTACCAATGAGTATAAAGAGAGAGTGAGATGGAGTGCCAGAGGGATTTTTGCATGCGGTGTGTGTGTGTGTGTGTGTGTGTGTGTGGAATAAATATACAATGGTGCAGACAGGATTTGTAAATGCTGACTGCAGTAGATATTGATTTGCATAGAAACAAGCTAATACATCTAGAAACACAAACACACACGCATCTTGTTTCTGCCTATGAGCTGAACTTTTCAGGCGGTGGCAGAAACACCACCAAGGATCCTGAAAAAGTTGCACGAGGATTTTTTTTCAAACCACTGTGAAACTTTGTCTTAAATCCTTAGGAGCTAAACTGAGATGGCAAAATGTTGGTGCGTGTGTGTAGTTTCTGCTTTCCCATCTCAGCCCTGATGCGGACCCTAAGTGTAGTGAAACCGCCCATCTCTGCTGGCCGAAAAGAAAATGAAGTTTTATTGCTGTGACCTCCAAAAATGTTGAGAGGTAAGGTCTCTGTAGAGCTGAGGTTGGTTGAATATGCTGTGACTCATTTCTTTGTATCCAGGAGTTGTTTAAAACACTCTGTTTGAAAACTACTTAAATTTATTGGAGTCTGTTTTGCTCCATTAGAGCCATCCTACATAAAAATGGGGCCAGAGTAAGCACACACACACACACCCACACACACACACACACACACAGATATTGTCTCTTTTGATTTTCTCTCTAACTGCAGATCTGTCATTTCTAGTAATCACCTAATATCCACCAGACAGCCTTAATAGGTCTGGTGTCTGGGGGTGTGTGTTCATTTGTCGATGTGTCTCCCTAGGTGTGTGTGTGTGTGTGAAAGAGAGAGAAAAGGAAAAGGTGATAAAGGAGGTGAGAAAGACAGAAAACAGGAGTGGGGGTGAGGTGGGAGGGGGCGTTTGCTCCCAGATACATTGATAGTTCAGACAGACAGGGAGATGGACAGACAGACAGGCAGTTTGGTTGTGTGTGTGTGTGTGTGTGTGTGTGTGTGTGTGTGCGTGCGCTGTGACGGTCAGTTTGCTGTTGGCCTCAGCTGCACATCAGCCCCTCGGTCACTCTGTCTCTTTTTAAATCACCCAGCTGGCCCCTGCCCACTGAAGCAGGACCAAACCTTTTCATGCTTCAGCCCCTGCACCGTTAACCCTTCACTTCCCTCACACTCCTGACTGTGGCCACACAGACTGCAGCGTGGCTCAGTATCTGACCTTGTGCCTGCAACTTGTGGCTCAAATAACGAGCTGTGAGGTCGGTCAATGGGATTTAAAACCTAACACCTCCTCCGTCGGTCGGGCCCAGAAAATCTAAGCTAAGGCGTGACTCTGCTCTTTTCACATTGAGTACCACTTTTATTTCATTGCTAATGCTATAAGAGCTGCTTACAGTTAAATGCCACACACATTAGCTAACAGTGAATTGAGGCCCCCCACTGTGGCTCTGGAGAAGTCACAACAAAAACATGGTCCTGGATCTAGCCTACCTGCTGGTACTGGACGCAGGCTCCGGTGCAGTTCTGTCCTCTGGGGTCTCTGGCCCAGTTACGGGCACATGTCATGTCCATCCTGCAGGCATCAAACCTGAAAAAGAAAAATGTAATATATATTCAAGATTTATAAATGTAAATCTACGGCAAAGCAGCTTGTTAGCTTAGCATTAAGAGATGGGGAAACTGCTAGGCCTCATTATTTACACCGTGTTTGCTGAATCTGCACAAAAACTACATGAAGTGGTTTTTACATGGAGTTATGTGACGCTCTGTCTCTTTTGTTTCCAGGCTAATCTTTTGGTCAGCCACAACAACTGATATTATCGCTCTGAGTTGGTTTTAGACAGATTAAATATAAGATGATGTAATCAGTCAGCTATGACTGGCCTGGTAGGCTGATATTGGTGCCTGTGGACAAAGCCACATTTAGCTGGTTCCAGTTTGGAACCAGTCCAGTCATGTGTTGTGAAACATTTCTACTACATATTGCCTCACATATTTTTGGTGACAAAGTCTGACTGGTAGGAATTTCCTGTGTGTCCACTGATCCTTATATGTGAGCTTCATATTTGTTGCCGTCTTTATAAGAAAAGACTCTGATACATTCGGCCTTCGTGATATCTGTGTCATACAGTTTTGTGCTGTTTATTGGACACTCCATCTCCGTATGAAGGGCGATGTGTGCCGTTGTTACAAACACTGGTAATCTCTCTCCTGACAGTCTTATAGGTGAAGGGGGACAGATTCTGATTTTGATTTAAGCTCGCGTGGCAGTGCGTTTGGCAGCCTCACCAATCACGACAGAAGCTGTGGCAGAGCGGCACAGCCTGGATGTATGAGCGGCGGTGGGGATGAGGCCACCGAGCAGCATCTGGGGAGCAGCGGTAAAAACATGACACACGCTTCAGGAAGCTTTCACACCTGAGGAGAGAGAGAGAGAGAGAGGGCAGCAGGTAGTACTAACACGACATGATGTTTGGTGACATTTCATTTCATCATTTCAGACCTCTCTTGACCCTGGGAGTCACAGGTGTCGTCATGCTGTTAAATGTATCGTATCCCGTTAGTGCGTCTGTCCAACTTGTGTTTGTAACTTTTTTGCCTGTCTGTGTTTTTCCACTTAGTTTCTGTATACATCACGGACATGTGCTTTCTCCCACTGCACAGCGTTCTTTAATTAACACTGTCCTGCTTGAATAATGGAAAGTGTCTTCACTGGACCCACTGACCCACTGGTACGTCGCATTGCTTGTACAGCAAACCTACATAAGATCTCAAGACCATTTTCTATTTTGGGTTTGAATATTTCACTTTAACACAAACTAGTACAGCTTCAGCACAGCCTTGGAACAACACAGACAGAAAAGCTTATGCAACGTTAAACTGAAAAAAAAAAAGTCCCTGTGCAGAAGCTGCTCAAGCCAGCGATCACTGATTTTGTGGCCACTTGGGGGCAGCTGACACAGGTTGCAAACACAACAGAGTGTACTGTACAACAGCGTATTTCTCTAGTGCAGAGCAACATTGTCAGCATAAGTAGTTTTGTCTGTCATTTTTTGCTCAGTTTTTAGTCGCCACCAACCAAATATCTAGACTTTTCTCAGCTGGTAGGTTGGTAGGTTTAAAAGCTTCTGTGTTAACACCAGTGCGATAAAAATAAAAGAGCTGTGGGACATCGGGACACAAAATGATAAAAATGTTCAAAGGGCTCTTTAAACCTGAGTGGTCTCAGAGTCAGGTGTCACTACGAACAACCGCTTTGTCTGGATGTGCATGCATTGAATTTCCATGTATGAAAAATACTGTATTTAAATATAATATAAAAACATACATTTAAGACTTATTATCACAACATATTAGATGGATTGCAAATACATATGTATATTTATGCTAAGCCTGTGTGTGTGTGTCTTTTATGTATGGGCTACATAAAGGCTACATATTTAATAGGTGTTTCATGGATGTTATTATTATATCATTTTTATATAGGCTATTCAGGGATTATGTGTCTATGATCATTTTTGCTCCCCTTCTCCTCTAATGACATTTATGGCAACAGCTTGATATAAGGACATATGATAAATATCTGTAGCGGCTCCAAAATGTGATCAATTTTTGATATGAAATATATGAAACTATTTATCATCCCTGCATAAGGCTGGAATTTAAAGGGTCTGTATCCAGATGACATCTGTGTGAGACTTACTCAGAGCTCAGGGGCCCACATTTGTCCCAGGGTTCATTCTTATTGCTGGCAGAGGGAACATGGGAGATGTCCTGGATGCGTTCTTGTGTGCAGCAGCTATCTGTGGGGACAGGTAAAGCTTTCATTTAGCTGTCAGTCAGGACATCTAGTTTGATATTTTCCTCACAGCTTGTCATCACACCAGCGAGCATACAGCGTTTCAGGATAAACACACAGTCAGTCACTCACTGTCAGCGTACAGCCCGCAGTCCCTCAGGTGTGGCTCCGGGCTGGGCGCGGCCTTGTGCTTCCCGTCCTGAAGACACATCCCCTCCGAGCGGGCTCCACCAATCAGCGCAGCCGCCAAATATGCGCAGACCAATAGCAGAGGGCGAGAGGTGACATCCATCTCTACAAGATGAACAAGCAGGTCTGGAAAAGAGTTCAGCACGTTGGACAGCGGCAGACACAACACAAGACGTGCTTCACTAAACCACCTGCTACAATCAAAGACTCCAATGCACACAGTAATAGAAACTACCCTTTCAACAGGAAATAACAGCTCAGTGATTGGCCTACATACACAAAACCAAACACATCGGATTTAAAAGCCCAGGTCGAAGTTGCCTTCGCGCCTCCTAGTTTCAGTCCTGCTGGTCCTGCGGTCAGGTGCAAAGTGAGTGAGACACCCGGAGCAGACTGCTCAGCCCCGGGTGTGCTCTGCATGTGGTGACCTAGTAGACACGGTGAGCCTAATTAGGTGGGACTGAGACACCGTGTTGAGGTGGATGACATGCGTAGTTGTTTAATCTGACAAGCGGCTGGCCGATGTGTAGCCTACATAACACGAATTAAACAAATCTGTTGGACACGGCCGCGTGGCCTTGGGCAGCTCCAGTGTGGCCCCGAGCTTATCCACCATGAACAACAAGACAGATGAAGGCGACGGTGAAGAAAGAAGAGGACGGAGAACACTGGAACAATAGTTCTCTCACTAACTGTTTTATTTCTTGCTAAGCTTCAGACATTTATAATATACATGTAAAATGCAGAAATAAAAATCTGCGTACATGTACAGGGGTCAGACTGTTACCTGGATAATTAACAACATATCAAAAACATTCAGATCCTAATTAACATGGAAGAATCCGCAGCTGTCTATCAAACATGAGGAAAAACCATCAACAACAACAACAACAAGGAAAATGTGCAGTTTCTCCTCCAAAGTCTCTCGCGCTCATTACAGACTTGACCTCATGACACTTCCGTGGCAACCTCCATCTTCACAGCACGGTATATTCTAAAAGTACTACTCTGACACGAGCCTGTGATTTAGTTGTGATAACGATGTGACACATTTGTAACACTGCCTCACGTCGACCTGTGGTTGCAGGTGTCGCTCCGTGGGTCTGTTTACCTGTCGGTGGGTGAAAGACGCTCCGGCCGGAAGAGTTTCCTCTGTTGTCGACGCTTCTTCTCCGCTGCTGAGTGTCTCCTCCGTCTCCTCCGGTGAGCTGCTGTGGATCCAGCGGCTGTGCGCGGTGCTCGGAGCTCCGGTCTCCTCCTCCTCTCTCTCTCTCTCTCTCTCTCTCCCCCTCACTGTTGCACGCACACACACAGAGGAGACCGGGCTCCCTCCTTGCTAATCTCCCAATGAGATGTTTACCAAATCTTCCTTGTTGACAACCTTCCTTCCATCCGTCCAAGAAATGTTGTTGGTGGAAACACTGTTGGAAAAATTACATTTGTCAAACTGATTTACAGGCAAAATCCAATCTCATAAGGGATGTGTTGCCCTTGATTTGGAGAGGATCACTCACAGGTGGTGCTGAGTCACACCTGTCCTCTCCCAACTCTCTCTCTCTCTCTCTCTCTCTCTCTCTCTTGTACGCACATTGAGGTCAGGGCTTTTTCCAGATGACAGGGTTAGAGCAGGGTATAGCTGAGATTTAATACTGTATGATATGCTGAGGATGGGGAACGCACATCCCTGTGGAACAAAACACCTTAAACTCACCGACAGTCTGCTGCGCCACGCAAAACCTTACTGCTTCCCCGAGGTCAGAGTTCAGGTCAGACTATTTTTTGTCTGGATGCAGGTTTTCTCCCTCCTGTTCTTCTCCTGCGTCGGTTGATGCATGTGGGTCATCTGCGTACACACACTGGAAGTTGTATTCTTGCCAACAACGCTTCCAAATCAGTGTAATCCCTAAAAGCATGTTATTACTTCTTCAACACTAGTGGCAAATATTTGAACCAGTCAAATTAGTTTGACAGCAGCTGGTCTGAATGGGTTCATATGGACACATGAGTGTGACCAGACAGTGTGTTTTTCCACCATGTGTGTATTATTACTCATGGCTTTTAATCTCACCTCCCCTTGGACCTGCTGTACCAAACTAATCCCTGGCAGGGTGCATCTCTCTCCGTCTCTGTCTCTCCCTCCCCAAGTGCCCTCCCAAGGCTTTTGGCCACAGAAGAGCAGATGGAGTGTGTCTTGTGGCCTAGATACGTCCGCCTAAAACCACGACTGTGAAATTGGTGACATGCCTTAGACATGATTGATTCTGGCAACAAAACCGCGCAGGGACAGGAAAGGAACGGACAGATTGGCCATCACGCAAACACGCAGATCGAGTGCAGATGAAACGGTCTCGATGGAGATGCAACTCGGATTCATACTGTATGAGCTGAATGAGGAAATGAGGGCTCGCTCGGGTCCTGTTGTCCACCAGACTGTTTCATAACCGGTGAGGGTCGTAACCACAGAGCACTTTATTTCTGGGGGTGAGAGCAGAGGAGCGAGGCAGACAAACAGCCCTCCATCTGGTAATTAGAGGAGGAATAACGATATCCTTTGTGCAAGAGCTATTCAGGGAACACAGAGAGGGAGGACAAAGCGGGCCATCACTGCTCTCTGTGTACCCTTGTTGTTGTTCTCATTTAACAGGGTTGGGTCACTGCCTGCATTTGAGCCTTAGGCTGGCCCTCGGCTGGCAAACACTGTCACCCATCCTCGTCGACTCACTAACTGACAAACATTCATTTCCGCCATTTAAAGTTTCTTTGATTTGTGCCACTGACCTATTTCTCCAGGACGTCAGACACTTGAACCAGCGTTTGCATCCACACGAAGTTTGGAAATAGAAGGTGAAAAGCAGAGAACCTGTCTGAAAACTCTTCATGACAGCAGCAGACAAGATGTGCTGTGCGCTGCAGCGAATCCCAACCGAGGGAACTTGTACCCAAGCTGTCAGGGGATTTGAGGGGGAACACTGAAAGACGTACAGGATCGCACATTTCTTTGATGATCTGATCAACATCTAAATTTACGTTAAGCAATGAGCTTAGCACTGGGGAGAGAGACAGGGATTTGGATAAAGTCTGTTATCAGTGAAGGGAAGAAAACATTGCATGGCTTTACCATCTGCAGTGAGAAAATCCTGTCTCACCTTCAAAACAGTGGGATTAAGTTAAACCAAGTTTGTGATCATTTTAGTCAGTGTGCTGCAAAATGCATTTGTGTTTTTTATTTGTCTATCTTATTTTTGTATACTTACTATTTTTGTTACTGCATGTTAATTAGCATTTTGTCTATAGGCTGCAATCCGGCACTTTTACATTGTGTATTTTATAGCCTACCAATGTTCATTATCAACGAATTATCAATTCCCATGAACCTGAGTGCATGAAAAGTTAGCAAGCAAAGATAATTCATTTAAAGTAGTGAATAAATGTTTGACTACTGAATGATAATATACATTTATACACAATTAATAGTATTTAAAGATGTGCAGTTAATAATAGAAACATACTGGGAAGTGTTAATGGTGTGATGTGTGAGCTCTGAGACAAATAAAAGGATCCGCCCTGGTTTCCTTATCTGAGATTATTTCACTCATGGAAACGTATTTGAAACCCCTTTAAACGTGTTAAACACAGTTGAGAACATGATCCTTCTCTTTTCCCCCAGCTTGTGTATGGTTTGTGTTTATTTGTGAGATTTAATAGTACCAGAAACCATTCCTGTGAGTGTTGAAGCCATTCTCAAAGAAAGGTCAAATTCAGTGACCTTTCAGTTGACAGAAATGTCACTGGTCAAATACCAAATTGTTGGGGTTGCTGATTAAGGTATTTGGCTGGGAGGAAGTGTTTCAAATGTCATTTAGAGTCGGAGGTTTGTGGTTGGATAAATAGGAGCAACACGACTCACATTTATGCTTTCCAGTGAAAAATCATTAATTACGTGAGTTTGGGCAAAAATCATTTATTGATGTACATTTCTGGGCAGATCTTGTATCCTCTAAAATCTGCACCACAGCAGCATATGAGATGAGTGCTTCACTGACAATAAATGAATATCAAGCAGAGGAGAAATCAGCACATTGAATTATGTTTAATCATTTTCTGTACAGTCAGCTCACAGTCAATGAAACATTTGGTTGTTTTTTTTAAATCTACAAATTCAAAATCCACTCTCACACAGGCATTTGTTAAAATTTAAAGGCAAATTTATGACAAAAATGTTCAAATGAAGAACGAAGCACACAGAAAAAATTATCTAAAATTAATTAGTTGTTATTCACAGACTATCTCAACACCTTTCTGACTATATTTCCATTCGATCTAATGTGTTTAAATGGTTGTGTTTAATAATTGTCAGAGTCCTGCTTCAGTAGTTACCAGCAGAGCAGCCAACACGTCCGACCTTTAGTCAAACTGGGATTTGTTGTTGGAGAACCTCTAAGTGAAGAAGCTGTCCCAGTTCTCCACCATGTGGTCACATGTCAGCACTGCACACAGAGTCTTCATGTCCATTCATTATTGTTCATTCATGGTCAGGACTCCCGTTTCACATACAGCACTTACTTGGAAATCAGACTATCTTAGTAAAACGGAGTCTAGTTGGTTTGTGTCTACTTCCTTGCTGCATGAAGTTGCGATGAGTTGAAGTCACACATTTGAATTGAGGCAAAGCGTGTCTGTTCTGCAGCTCTTCCTGTCCTTTATACCAGTGTCAGAAGAGGTTCAGACCAGGTCCAGTCCAGGTATTTGATCAGTTCAGCACTGTTAGTTGCCACTGGGTCTTAATCTTCGCTCCTGGATGTTTTTCCCCATGTTCATGGTTAAGGTGGCGACAGCATAAGTGGACAAAATCACTATAGTGCTGCCCACGAACTGCGACGAGGCTCCCCTCCTCGCCAGCTTCAGCCCTCGCCTCTGTAGGTGAGCATCTGCTGCCTCCACTGTCTGAGGGATGGGCTCCATATCTGCAGCTCGGGCGGGCAGCTCCATTATCTCCTGGAGGTGCTGATGAATTCAAATGTCAGTGTCTCTGTCTGCCTCCCTGGATGGACTGCTTCTTGTTGGAGCTCTGAACACACACGCTTACCATTTCCCAAACATGGTGCCTTATCTACTCGGCCTCGTTTGCACACGTCAAATCCTCAGTCTCAGCTGGGTGCCAGAGTGCGTCAACAGCACCTGTGGGAGTCTGGCACAATGAACAAGGTCTCCTGTCTGTGGTGCAAACCGTCCACATCGGACTCAATAATAGAACACACATAAGCCAGTCAGTCTGACCTCAGCTGTATTTCAGGACCAAGGTTAGCACCAAGCAGACACAGTGCTCATGAAATCCCACCACCTGTTGCCTGCACACCATCACAATGTACCTTATAAAACCCTTAAATGGTCCCTTATAGAACGTTTCTAAGCTGTGACATATAAATAATGAGTTGTACTGAAATCAACCTGAACCAGTCATCTTTCTGTTAAAGCTTTTTAGACCACCCTAAAATTTCCATAGTGTTTTGTGCCTGCAGAAACTCAGTATTATAACTGTGCATAATGTAATCAACTATTGTACAGTTACACTATTTTGTGGATTTTGCATTTTATTTTGACTGATTAAGAAGATAAGTAAAAGGTATATAATGAAAAGTGTGGTAAGCTGAGACAAAAAAATCAAAGCATTTGGTTGTTGTAATGACCAGTATCTGTATGAAGTGTGATCATTTTCAGATGAAAATCAGCATCTAGGAGAAAACTGACTTCCCAGCTGTCTCTCTGCTTTTCCTCATCATCTCTCTCATATCCATATTATTGCTTTCTGGATGGAGGCTGTTGTTTATCATACCTCATTTCCTCTGCTCACAAAAGAAGGAAATCACTTGCTGGGAAAATCTCTGAGTCATGATCAGACTAATATTTCGACTTTAAGGAGGGGATAAAGAGACACAAACAAGAAAAGAACCTTATTGCTCAAGCTGTGTGGGTGCAGCTTTGGGACGGTATATCACATGAAAGGTGCCCAGACAGATTCATGTTTGTATTACAAGCGCTGCAGCTGCTGCTCTACAGCTGCAGATGGATGACAGAAGAAAGACCAGACAAACAGTTGTGTTTGTCCCATAACTCTGCTCCTGACATGGCACCTCAGTGGGTGCAAATCAATACAGAAGACAAACTTTGCTCTTCTTTTCACTCCCTCTGCAACATCCCTGTTCTCAGTCCTGTCTGCAACATGTAATTGCTTTACATCATGTTTTCAAAGTGTCGATTCCATACCTGCACGCAGACTCAAATTTAAGTAAGTGAAGCTTGCATCAGCCCAAGCTTAAAGCTGCAGCTGTGTGCTATTTTTTGGATGTTGTTGTAGTCTTGCAGGACTCTGCGTCATTGTAATAGGCTTAGCTGTGTGTGTGTGTGTAGGTAGGTCTTTTCCTCAGCTGTCTGAGGGACTATAAACACTGGTTGAGACTTTGCCAATGCTGCTTTGAAGCTGATCCCAAATACCCACCATTAAAGGAGACATATTATCCCCCTTTTACACAAATTAAAATAGTTCCCAGGTGTCTTAAAGATATGTCTGTGACACGGTTCAGTCAAAATACCCTAAGGATCAAAAATCACAGCTCTTTTCATCTGCTCAAAACAGCCCTGTTCAGAACGGCTGGTTTCAGTGCCCTGTCCCTTTAAATGCAAATGAACCACTGCTTGCCCCGCCCCACCCCTTCCACCGGTACAGGTACTCACAGGTAGGGTGCTATTATGCAAATTCGAAAACTAATGACATCATTATCAGAAAACTGAGGGAACAGCTCGTAAAACCACATGGATTTCAATCTAAGGAGCCTGAAGATTACAGATGATTTTTTGTCGATTCTCACATTTTGGGGGCTGAAAGGTAAAACAGACACCCAAACATATGTTAGTGATATTTCCATGATTTGTCCCCTTTAAAGCTAAACATGCACACACATATGAAAAACCTGACTGTCTTTGCTCCTCTCTCTGCCTCTCTGTTGCTAAGTAATAATGAATAATACAACAAGGTTGCTGTCATTTCATCAGTCTCCTTTCTTCTCTAGCCAGTTCATCTCTCTCTTCCTCTGCAGATAAACTGATATTGTACAGCAGAGACAGCTAAAACTCTCTCAGCATTGGTTTACATTGCCCTAAACCAAGAAGAACCACTTTAAAAACACTCACACCAAACTGCGCAGCCTATTCCTATGAAATTAAATTTCTTCAACTGTGAGATCCCTCAAAATGTTCTTGTTTTTTTTAGCAGATCAAAAAACTATTTATTTTGCTATCGGTACCATAGGGGATATTACCGGTCTTTGTATGTGTCCTGAGAGCAGCACTGCCTCTTCATGGTAGACTGCTACACTGACTCTGTATCAGGAACACAATGAGAGGAGCATGGATGCTTCAGTTAACTGGTTACCATGCTGACGTGTAGAGAAAGAGAAGTGACAGCAAAACAAGCAAAAACAAAACAAAACAGATATTTCCAGCAGTAGTCACAGCTCTTGGTGAGGCAAGGAGTAAAGTTTAATTTTGGACTTGCAGCGTTTTTTTTTTTTGTTTTTTTTTTATGACAGGTAGCCTGTGTAAACAACCATTAATGCTAATATTGGCTATGTAGCAATATACCAATTCTAAATAGGTCCTTAAAAAAATTCAGCAATGGTCTGTGTTCAGCTACAACAGGAACATTTTACTGTCTGTTGGAGAGCTCCAGTCTGAACAATGCAAGGCTTCATATGGAGCTCCACAGGGATCAATACTTGTTCTTGTTGTATTCAGTGAATACATGCTGCCACTTTCTGTGCTGATAAAAATAACAATATTTACTAATCCAATTATGTTTATGATACTCAGCTTTATTTTCCTGATGGTTTATTCCCTGTTTAAAAAAAAATTCATGGTGTCTTGACCAGATGAATTACCAAACATCCTAGAGTTTTCCTCATCACAATAAATGCACCATAAGTCATAAATTTTGGTGCACCACAACAACCACAACAGACAATTTAATAAACAAATAAACAATTTATACTCAGAATGTCAATAAAACCTGAAACCAAGTTATAGTCCAAGACTTTAGTGTAGCCTATAGATTTGTGGGTTTGATTGGAACTTCTCAGCAAACGCTGGAAGCACTTTTCTAACATTATTTGCTGGTTACATCTGGTTGTGTTGACCTGAAAAGGTTTGTGATTGTCAATGCCTGTGTGGGACATGTTTGTGTTGATGTGCATTTGTTCCTTTGTGTGTCTTGGTTAGAATGAATGGACCAGTCATCTGACATGGTCCATGCGTCTGGAGCGGCAGCATGTGATGCAGGGCTGAATAGAGTTTGAGGATGTCCTGCAGGGCTGGCCACTTGGGCTGCCAGCAGGAGAGATGCCTCTTTCAGAATAAGACATGGGTGGCCATTAGGATTACCCATAATGCCCGCTGTCTAGCCTGATTGGTGATGTCAGTCTGTGGGTGTTCGTAATTAAAGACTGGGCCACAAAAACAGGGTGCAGTAATAGAAAGACTGGCAGAGAGGGGAACAAGAATGAGATGGAGACGTTTTATCTGCAGCTACTCCACAAATAATGAAGAAAGGCAGGAAGAAAAAACTGAGAGTCCCTCCTCTGTTTTTCTCCTCTGTAGACAGGACAAACACTCCTGACTTAAGACTATTTACCACATTGTCTGTGGATCTTAGTAGTGTGTTGTTTAATTCTGGCTGCTGTCATGACCCTGTGATCGTCTTACAGATTAAATGGCACCCTCAGTGCTCACTCTAATTTATCCAATGCAGGGAGTGACGTGTACTTTTGACTGAGGGTTAAAATAGACCAAAACTTTGTTTGAGGATGTTTCCCCAAGAGATCAGTGAAGCTCAGACTAAATCAGCTAAATGAGGAAACACCACTGGCCAAAATAGTTTTGTAACACAGGTGGTTCCCTTTGTACAGTTCAAATAAGCCCGACTCTGACTTCAGGTGAATAGGTAATTGTCATATATAAAAATAAAATCAACTAGATGACATATGGCATATGACACAATTATATGACATCTTCATTCATTCATGCTGATTGTTGCAGACACAGACACAACAAACACAGTACTATGCAGCAATCATGCTGTTTCTCTGCTGCATTGCCACGTCTTGCCACAAGGTGTCACAGTGGTGATTTACTGTGAGGTGAAAGAGGAGCTTTTTATTATTGATGTGTATTAATATTGTAGGACCACTGGAAAAACATACAGCAGACAGCAGCAGTCAAATACAGACTGTGCATGTGAGACAATAGACCAGAACAAGCTTATAACTTCATAAATCCACTCTTATGCTCATAATATTGACAACACACCCACACACACTTTTGGTTTTTATTGTTACAGCCTTGGTGCCTGGCAACACATCAGGTACCCTGTTTGCTGTGTCTGTTCCCTCCTTATAACAGTGACTCTCCAGAGGTCTGTGTGTGTGTGTGTGTGTGTGTGTGTGTGTGTGTGTGTGTGTGTGTGTGTGTGTGTGTGTGTGTGTGTGTGTGCCCCGTCTCT
>OMNW01010322.1:44982-55576 GCA_900303245.1 Selene dorsalis
GTGACAGGAGACGGTGTGAAGCGGCTAATGCTTTAATTGAAGCTGAGCAATATACACTGAGTAACGGCTCAAATCTCAGGCAGCCTTTACAGTTCATGTGAGACACACACACACACACACACACACACACACACACACACACACACACACACACACACACACACACACACACACACACACACACACACACATAATGCTCAGAGCCAGAAGAGTCAGGCTCAAGAATAAGGCTCCAGGCACACCCCCACCATCCCCCCACCTCTTCTACCACCTCTTCTTCTCTCTCTCTACCCCACCCTTGTTTACACCCTGCATTCTCTTTCTCTCTGTCCCTCTCTGTCTCTCTCTCTCTCTCTCTCTCTCTCTCTCTCTCTCTCAGCATGCAGGGTTTTGTAAAGAGCCAGGCAGTGCTGGCATGAGATCTGGCTCTGCTCACTCTGTTTTCATTCGGTGCACCGAGTGTCTGCTGCTGTTTCAGCCCAATGTTCCCTGTCCATCTGGACTCAGGAGATGGGAGGATAGAGAGAGAGAGAGAGAGAGAGGGGTGAGAGAGTGCAGGCGAGCGAGCCCTGGCTTAAAGCAGTTTCAGAGATTAACAAACCGACTGGTTAGAAAACAAACGTAGATGCAAGTACATAATGTGCAGACGGGCAGCGATAACTAGGATGAATCCAAGTCTGGTTATCACCACATTAGTCTGAATTACCATCTGGGGAAACTTCTCCAGACCCCTGGGGGGCCCCAAAAAGCCCCAGGTTATAGCAATTAGCTGTTCACGTGGCACCACCCTGCGTAGCTGTTGTGTCTGTGCCAAGCTTTCTGTTTTTGCATGGTACCTAAATCAGTGAGCAGATTTACCTCTTAAAATCCTGCTTTATTTGTGAATCAATGAGTTCTTCATCTCCGATGGAGGTAGGCTTCCCATTTCTAGCCAGAAATAGCTTCTTCTTTTTTTTTTTTAATTTTTGGAAAGGTTTATAGACTGTTATTCATCAGGAGTGGAAGATAAACCTTGAAATCCCTGACATATTTTTGTGCTTCCTCACAAAGTAAATCTGCATTTTTCTCTCTACCTGATGGATCTAACAACAAAAATAACAGGCCTATAGGCTTGTTATTTTTTTCTTGTTAAGTCCCAGCATCGTATTTCACTCATGAAAACATCTAGTTTAAGAAGGAAGATTCAAAAAGACAGAAACTCCTGCTGCCTGGCTTGTTGCTCAGGAGCTTTTCATGTCTGTAAATGATGTGTTTCTTTATCGCATGAGTAAATATATTTTTGTTTTTGTCAGTACCTGATCTCCATGTTTTTTGTTTTCTTTGTCTTTCTTTCAGAAGGATTTGCCCCTGCCTCGCAAAAACAGCAGGTGAGTGTTACCTTTGTTCACCCTCTCCCACACACTCCCTCCCTCTATGTTTGCTCCCTGCCTCTGTCTTTTTTCTCTGCTCTCTGGGGAGGGACTGGGTTCCTCCAGGGACAAAAAACAGTCACACTGAGTGAGGCTGCTGTGCATCTGGTCATTCATCAACAAGGTATCTGTTCCTGGGTGTTCATCAGCCTGGCAGTCTTTCTTGGATGAACCTGATTTGCACATTGTGTTTGAACACTCTGAGGGTGCTTCAGCGGTACGCAGGGTGTGTGTAGTCCTTGTGTGAAGGAGGAGGAGTTCAGCTGGAGCGACTGCGGTTGAAAGCTCTGAGGATGCTCCAGCGGTGCTTGTGGCCTTGAGTGTGTAGTCCTTGTGTGAAGGAGGAGGACGAGGTCGCCTGGAGGGATGTTGGGAGTCTGTCAGAGTCAGATTAAGTCCAGTGCTGGATGCTGTCCATGGTGCTGAAACACACTCTGCCTTTTCCTGTCGCTCATTTTCTCTCTCTTTATCTGTCCGTCTCCTCTTCCTGGGCTTTAACTGGTTTCTGTTACACTCTCATTCCCACCATTTCTACTTGTCTCCCCTTTATAAACCGTCTTTCTTTTTATCTCCCTCTCACACACAGTTTATCTGATTGTTTGGTTATTATAGTGTCAGCAATCTGCCTTACCCAGAACATGAGCAACAGAACTATAAAGAATTACCTGCAGAAACACATGCATAGTGACCGAACTACAATAATCACACACACACACATAAGATAAATTAAGAAAACAATAAATGATGATGATTTTCAAATATGAATATATCTCTAAAAAGAGACAATAAACATCTCAGTGGGAAGTACTTTTTTTCTTTACAGACTTAGATTTAGAAGAAAAACACATTTCGCATTTATAGATTTAACTATTACATGGTACATTAAGGTAATAGTAATGTATGGTAATATAACACTAAGGTGAACTGTACTTTGACTCTATGCTGCTCTAATAAGATAAGATAAGATATTCCTTTATTAGTCCCACGAAGAGGAAATTTGAAATATTTTATATGAACGGTTTAATTAACACCTGACGTGTGATGAGTGCAGTTTCCACATCACATTTTCAACATAATCATAGGAAATTAACATTTGCAGTGAACAAAACTCTAAAAAAAACAACACTGCACACTATCTGTCCAGCACCAAACAGCAGATTAATAAAATCAGTGACAAGCTGGAGAACCCACTGAAACGTTTAACTGCCAAAGAGCCAGATATTTACAACATGAGTTGGTGGAGACCAAACTAGAGCTAAAATAAGGGTGAATATTCTGTCAGGTGGACAGAAACATGACTGTAAATGGTAAATGAAGGCAATTTTACTGTGTTTGCTGTATGTGTAAATATACAAATGTTTACTATACCCAGGTATATATACTGCTTTATTTGCTGTGTGTATATGCTGAACACCCAGGTAGCCAAAAAAAAAGTTATTTTTGTCTTCTGTCACTGCAAACTGTTTGTGATATTATGACAAGAGTAATGAATAAGATCAATGGCTTGTTAATGGAGGCTTTTAAAGTGTTTAATTATAATCTCTGTGCTCCACTGAGAAGTAAGTGTAAATCTGTGTGCCAATGTGTGTGTGTGTGTGTGTGTGGTCACAGCCCACCACCTCCATCTCCACCCTCCCCTAATGTCCCCGTTACCACCTCCCTGTCCAATCCATCTTCTCCACTGCCCCCTCATCCCGAGTCATCATGGGTAATCAAACATGAAATGAAGCAGCAGACTAACTGTTTGCGTTCGGGCTGCGTTCATCACTCTCACCGTTGTCTCCTGCTTTCCACTGATACTCCCTAACTTTAGCATTGTCCCAGCTCTCTAGAAAAAGCTCAGTCTCAGTCTCCTTCACATCATGTCCCGTGTCCCTCTGTGGGGCGTTATCAGCCCACCATTCATTATGGATGAGCTCAGTGGAGCTGGCTTCACATTCAATCTACCGACTGAATCCATTCATGGGTAAACAGTGCGTATTCATTCAGATTGTGTATGTGTGTTTTGTTTTTTTGAATCTCTGATTCCATTCAACATCTGTGTTTTGCGGTTATATAACAGTCCACCCTACCTCTGTGATTTCTGCACCCTCTCCTGAGATAAATGAAGCTCCTTTTACTCTCTCCTCTATTCATTCATGGCATTCATAGCCTGCAGTAAATCTTTCCCCATCAGGTTCTGAGTGCGCACGAAAACACAAAATTTAGCACAAATAAGTCACAACATTACAAGTGTGCCAGTTTTAGCCTTGAGAAAATGACCCACAATCCCCTGCCGCCTTTTGTTATTCCTCTCTAAAAGACAGACCCACCCTCCCTCCACCTCCCTCCTTCTCCCTCTCTCTCTCTCTCTCTCTGCCTTTTTCTCACTCTCCCCTTTGGATCTCAGCCACACTTGCCCAGACACCAGTGCACATCTAAAGGTTGTGGGAGCTACAGTATGTGTTGCATTGCGATGACATTTTCCCAGAGATCTGCTGCTGTCTGACTGCTCCTCCTCACCGCCCAGCTGTTGCTGCTGCTGCTGCTGCCGTTGCTCAGAGCTACGCCTAGATACCAAGCCAGTAACATGTTCCGACGCACTAAAAGGTACAGAGACAGTGAGAAGTGATGATTTGGCTTCTGTGTGATGTGGGCTGTGGATTCCTTGTGTGTTACTGTACAGTGTGTACGCAGTATTGTATTCATCACACAGGCTTTTGTTGACAGTGCAACTAGTGTGTGAGGTCATATCTACATGTATACCCTGTGTCAAAGTTGGTGTTAGATTTCTGTTCTCTCCTGCTGAGCAGGCATTTTGAGAGTGTTAGTGAGTTTAGGTTTATTGCAGAACACTGTCATTGTCAGAGGAAAAGTGTCACAGCTGATTCGTAAATATTATGTATAATATTAGAAATTTAAAAAAAAAGTTGAATATGCTTTTATAGTTTCCTAGCCTTAGAATGGACACAAGGAGTTGTGTGATTATTTTTGTGAATTGTTGGTCCATCCACCATTTTGGTCCAGACACTCTTGGATGGATTTATCTGAAATTTTGTAGAGACAGTCATGGTTTTCCAGAAGATTATGGCCTTTTGGAGCAACACCACCAGATTTATTTGTCTTTTTGAGTGAAATGTTTTAATGACCACTGGATGATTTCTGGTACGAACATCCAGTGAAAGAGGCTCGAACGGCTTTATACAGTTTTCATGTGTGTAGCAACATCTGCAAGACCTCTGAACAGCTTCGTGTGTGTGTAAAATTGTTGTCAACTTTCCATTTGACCTTACCACTACATTACAATTTCATTTTTTCTACATTCATGCAAAATGAAGTCCCATCTGTCTCAGCCGTACTTTGGATTTAATACTAACTGGTAAACAATAGTATTCTAATAAGATGATGAATATGGTAAATGGATGTTAGCTTTGTCACCTTGAGCTCATGTGAGCGTTTAGCTAAAAGGACCAGTGTGCCTAAATACAGCCTTGCAAGCACAAGTGTAGTCTCTTAATGTTACATGTCAGTTCAGATGTTGGATTTACATTAATATGGAAAAGACTGAAAGTTCACAGGAGGTTGTGTTAAACAGATGACTCATGATAGGCAGTTGTAGCTTTTACTTTCATTTCATATTCTGTAATTCAGTTTTGATTGAAGACGTTCATCTTACAGTACAGAGTCGGGTTAATGCTTCATGACACAAACAATAATCAGACATTAAATTAAACACCAACATGATCTGTAAACAGGTCTGAGCGATAAACTGAACAACAGATGGATGTTAGAAATAGTCAGTAAGAACCAAGAGACTGAGATTTCTAATTAACTTACTTAAAACTATATCTTTGGCCCTTAATATAGGTTTTTCTTTTTGATGTGTAACATTAAGTGATCGAAAAGGTGCATCAGTGACTCATCAAAAGTGACATTTGGAGCAGACCTATAGGTGGACTGATTCACTGTCTGATGAGGTCGATGATGATATGAGCCAAAGATGAGTCAGACAGAGCTACAAGTTTTTGATGGATTTTTATGGAGTGTGATTCACTGACACTGATGTTTTTCTGGTATTTTAGAATCTTTTTTTTTTTTATCCCACTGAAGTTTTCCAACATATTATATCCCTGCCAGCTGTATTTACAAGTGCATTTAGATTTTAGTGTGAAGCATGGCAAGCAAAAGGAAATTGTTTCTACTGGGGTCAATAAAAATCTCTTTATCACATTTTTAAAACAGATAATATAAACAGGATTTGTTTATGATTAATACTTTGAATCACTCTGATGTTAACAATCTTAGAATCTGAGCTGACATTCAAGCACTTGGGGTTTCCTCTTCGGCGATGGCAGTAGTGGATGTCATGCTAAGTCTCTCACAGTGACTTCATTCTCCCCTGCTGATCAGGGATTAAACCAGCTTCTATTACAGCAGAGACTCTTGCTATGGCACACCTGAGCCCAGACACAGGCAAGCAGATGGAAATTATGCCGAAGTCTCATGTAATTTTAAACACATTTTACACACTCCTGCAGTGTTGCTCCAAAAATTGTTTTTGAAAATCAAATGCAGGATGGGTTCAGTATATGGAGTGTGCTTTCCTTGCAGTTGCTGAAAAGTCTATCTTTCAGCTACTTAGTCAACAAGATCAGGAAGCAAAGTCACAGCCAGGAAGGACTGAAGTGCAAGGGAGTAAGTGATTAAGATGATGAAAGCGAAGGAGGTGGAAAAAGAGGGAGAGGTTGCGCAAGAGGTGAAAGGAGGAGACTGAGATAGAGCGCCGGGCCCTGGGGTGATATCTGTGTCTGCTCTTCCATTAGGGACCAGCTCGCTAAGGTTACGTGAGCAAGTAAGACACGCATACTAGTTTTAACTGCCTCGCTCTTACTCTGTCTTTCTTTTTGATTTCTCTCTCTTTCACTCTTCTCCTTTCATTCATTCATTCCCTTTGTGTTCCTCTGCACATCCAAGTAAAGTGAGGACAGATCAGAGCAGTTCTCCTCATTTAATCATGAGAATGAGCACAAAAGAGAGCATGTTAAAACAGCTTGCTACGACCCTTTCCTGTACAGCAGCTCACATTCAGCTTAGCGACTGTAGCGAGGTGTTGTAGGCCTGTCAAGCTGTAGATGCTGAAGTGTTGAATATTAGGTTAGGATATATTTTTATTTAAAAAAAGACAGAAAGTATATCTATATATTAGCCTGCCTAGCACAATGCCATCAGAATTGAGGTGATGTACATTAGTGACTAATCCTAATATTCTTCATTGAAATAAAGTTGAATTTAGCGACAACTATTACACAACTCTTAGATAGATCTGCTTCACAACCCAGTGGGAAATGAAATACAAGAGACACTAAACAGTGCTGTCTTTTTATTTAGTTATTTGGCATGTAGTCATTTATCATAGTTAACTGTTATACTATATTATATAGACTATCAGTTGGTGGATGCATTCTTCTCCAGGCTCTTAAAGCCATAGACTCAGTCTTTAACTTTAATTCCATGTATAATGCTACCTAAGCGCAGTAAAAAAAACTTTTTTATGAGATTCTCGTTAACAGTGTCTCAGCTGGAAACATTAAAACATTAAAGTTAGTCAGAGATGGCATTTAAAGCAATTAATGCAGCAAATGCTAGCTCCATTAGGTTGCTGGCTACAGCTGATAAAATAAAAGGAAAATGACAAAGTCAACTCTTGCTTATGAGAGAACTGCTTTTGTTTACCTCTGCTGGAAATCAAGGACTGATTGTTTTAAAATGTACTCAGGCTTTTGATGTTTGGTAAAGCTTTCACCATAAACTGCATGAGGTGGAGCAACAGCAGCTAATGGGACCATGTTTAGCAAACTGCTAACTGGCTAAGGGATGTGGGGAGTGACTGGAATATAGATTCAATAATTGAAGAGAAGACATATTTTGTGTATGTGTTTGTATGCGTGTGTGTTTTCCTCCAGCTCAGGTGCACTGTGGGTCAGTGGATCAGTGCTTATGCACACATCACACCCAGTTTTGTGGCTGCACACACACACACACACACACACACCCCTCACACATGCCTCTTCTCAGTGCAAGCAAGTTGCACGTGGGTCCTCTGCTGCTGAACGCTTCTCCTCTGTAACAAAATTAGCCATTACACTCCACTTAACCAATTACATGCAAACCAAAGGAGGTCAGCGACTGAGGCACCTGAGTCAGAGTCTCACCTTCTAAGTGCTGCAGCTTTACCCAAGAGGAGCCCAGTGTCCAATACACACAAGCTTAACACAGAAGGTGCTAGATCTCCCATTAGCCCCTGATTTCAGTCAAGGGCAACATCTTCCCCGTCCTGTTAGAGTAATGGGATTCTTATTCTCTTTGATCCTCCCTCTCCTCCAATGTCTCCCTCTCAGGGCTCCTCTTACAGGAAAAGACATTTTAGGGAGCAGACTGCTGGACGGCACTAAATTTAAAACCCATGCTTGATAGATATTGCTACTGTCAGCTGCTGTGTAGTCCCCCAGACTGAAAGAGTAGATATGAGACTATTACTGAAAAAACAAAAACAAATGGAGTGTTTCATCCAGGCTGAAGGGCTTTGAAGTGGAGGTTTGAGACCCCAGAGAGCTGAAGAAATGAAACGAATGAGGCAAAAAAGGGTTTGAGTGTCTGTCTGTCTTTTCTCCTGTCTGTCGTGTATGAGTCCAGGCCATGATCTTGACATTTTACACAATGCACGGTGCAATCAGGGAGATCTGATGGAGCTGAGTGAGGACAGTGTCCTGCCTCAGGCCCTCACATTCACGTTTTAGCTCCTGTCCTTGCCTTTTACTGCAGCACATGTGACCTACTGCACATTATTGTTAGATTTACTCAGTGAAACAGACTTTAATGGGCCAGTAAGACTTAAAAGTTGATACTGCACATAACCCACTGCATCGAATTTATTAGAATAAAAGCTCTAATGATTCAATTAATGACCTTAAAGTTAAGTTGTGGGTTTATATCCTCCATCATTATCTGCAACTGTTAAAGCAAAGTTACTGCCTAACAATTAATTCAGAACAATTCTTTCTTTCTTTCTTTCTTTCTTTCTTTCTTTCTTTCTTTCTTTCTTTCTTTCTTTCTTTCTTTCTTTCTTTCCTTTCTTTCTTTCTTTCTTTCTTTCTTTCTTTCTTTCTTTCTTTCTTTCTTTCTTTCTTTCTTTCTTTCTTTTTTCTTTCTTTCTTTCAAGCCCTGTCACAAATATCAATTGCAGTATTTTCATATTGTGTGGTAAATCCTTAATGCTGTCAGAGCTTAGGCTAATGTTAACAGTTTTGTCTGGGTCTTTATGTCCATGTCTGCTCTGCATTGTCAGCCGCAAGAATCTCAACTATTTGCCAGTGACAGTAGCTCCGGCCTCAGTTTTTTTTTTAGCACAAATAGCATCTGTGTTTCCATCAAGTATGTTGCCATGTTTCCTTTTGGACAGTGCTTCTTTAAAAAATTGGTGAACTGGAAACAGTAAAAGGTCTTTTTCAGGCAATGGCTACAAAATAAGAAGCTACTTTTGTTTACCCCGTCTAAAATCATGGATCCATTGTGTCCAATGGTAAATCTGCCACTGTCATTACTATGAACTGCATTATGTGCCTTGTGCGATATATGTATGACATAGGCCATTATAAAATCTCCCTTTTCTCATATATACTTCATATTTACATTATGAGACGATCACCCAGATGTTCCAGGATCTGCACATACATTTATTTTATACATTGCACAAGAACAACTGCAGGAACATATGCTGTTCTTTCCTGCTCAGTGCTTCAATACATTATGTTCTTTTGTCAGAACCTGTCATTTGGTTCAGTTGTTGTACGTCATGTTTTTTTTATTCCTGTTATTGTTTTTGTGGTAAAGTCATGGTTCACCACTCCACCTCTTTAAAAAAAACAGCTCTATGGATCTTTCATATTCTAGTTTTTTTCAGGGCTCGGACTGATGTTGTGGGGATAAAACCTGTGACATTTTGGTTGTGTAACAGTCACACTGCTAGTGGCCCTATGACTTCTTTTGCTCTACAACTAGTTTCCTTTTACCTAATGCCAGGGGATCTGTTTGACATTTCACTTTTCACCACCATTAAAAACCATTTATTGAATGTTCCCCCCCTCTCTCTCCCTTTCCTGCCTCCATCCTCCCACAGTGAACTTGAGTGTCTTCCATAATGAGCATGCTTCCTCCTCTTGCTCCTCTCCTTCTCCGTGGTCCCCGGTCACCGTTATCAGAAGCCTCCCTGCCACACGCTGCGTAGCAACAAGCTGTCATGTGACCACGACTCCCTCCTCTGCCCACTGGGTTGTACACGGCAACTAAATTTCCTCTGGGTTTTTATTCCCAGAATAAAGTGCTTGAGTCTTCTCAGTGCATTATAAAACTTCATGGGAACAGAAAATGGGTCTGAGGCACTCCCAGAGAATGTCGATTTTTATCAAGAAAATAAAAAAGAAAGAGAATATTTTATTTTTTTCTTTACCCCCTGCCCTCATTTGCTCCTTTTTTTATCTCCTCCACTAACATATCGCTACATATAACGCTATCATTTCTATCTATGGTCATCCTTCATTCACTCTCTCCCCATGCTGCGGAGGTAACTCCTCACCAGCACTTCCTCCCTCCCTCTTTACCTCCACCTTTCCTTTCTTCTCTTTGAAGTGGTCTCGCATTTTACCATCACTTTCTCTTTCTTATCTCTCTGCATTTTTGCACCAACCTCTCCTCTCCTGTGCCTCAGATCTGCTTCCATTTGACTGTGCATCACAGCTACATTGTTGAAGTCTCGTATGAATGGGTGGTTTGGTTTGATCAATATTAATGGTCCCCCTGCTGTTAAGTAGAGGGAGGAGTATGAACATGCAGAGGATGAAGGCTCCTGTTTGTCTGGCTTTGATAGAGCTGTGCTTTTTCCCCTGTCTGTGTAATCCGCTCATTGACAGTGAATTTTTTCCTCCATGTGCTCTGTTTGTGCATTCTGTTGTGTTTGTGCAGCTTGAAGATATATATGTGTGCGTTTGTGTGTGTCATGGTGAAGAAAAACTGGGGCATATTTACCTTGCACATGTGTGGGTGATGAGCACCACTGGGAGTGCTTTCATCCTCCATCTTCTGCTCTTGTTTTTCTCTTTTTTTTCCCTCTGAGTTTGCCGTCACCCTTCTTTCCTCAAGCGTTCACTCTT
>OMNW01010323.1:0-10889 GCA_900303245.1 Selene dorsalis
ATGTACAGTATGTGTGAGTTTGGTGCAGCATGTGAATTTAAAAACACACAGCAAACGGTAAAGAAAATTTGTTCAAAAAACAATATAATATAAGCAGCTGGCAAATCTACATCAAAGTTGCAAATTTTGATTTCCAGATGTATAAATACATAATGTAACACATTACATAAAATGCATATGAATCAGATAAGTTTAGACCTATCAAGGTGAGCCAGGGGCCACTATTGCAGATGTGCGTCATTCTTTAGTTTTTAGACTTGACCCAAAGGAGGCACTGGTCAGTATTATGTCAGTGATGTCAGTCTGTGATCGATGGACAAGGTAACTCAGATAAGTCAGGTCCAGCAAGTCAATACAGCGCTGTGTCAGTGACCAGTGTAGATTGACTGCATTTTGAACCAACTGTAACCGAGAGACAGAAGAACAAGTCAGGTCATGTGGTGAACGATGAGTTACAGGAATCAGGACGAGAGGGAACAAACAAACAAACAAACAAACAAACATTTTCTTCCAGATCCTAAAAATAAAGATGATTCAATCAATGTTCTCCATGGAGCCAGACAGGAACGAACCACTGTGTTTGTATGAAATTCAAAATTCATATGTTGGCTGAGCTCCATGTCATCTTACTCTGCCTATTTGCGTTTACTGGTTCTTTGTGAGGATAAATCCAGGAGAGGAAAAAAAAAACACAATGAGGTAGTGACACAATGAGAAAACTTCACTAATTACCAGTGTACCCAAACAGCTACATGACTGTCTCAAGGCAGCAAATCATCAAAAATAGAGAAATAAAAGCTGACAGAGAGGATGGCCAGACAGATACTGTGAGCTTCTTTGTTCTGGTCTTTGAAGAATCAGAATAGATTTTTTTTTAGCTGAGTGACAAATAAAGATGACAATAAACAACATCCTCATAAGATCTTGGCATTTTCTTTAATCAGAAGAAAGTAGTTGCTGCTGAGCCGACATGAAGAGCGACAGATCTGCTCCAGTTTACATGTTTTCATGTCATGGCACTTACCTCTGGATGGTCTGGTTTCAATTCTCTGCAGCACCACATGGTCCATCTTACTTTGAAGTCTTCGCAGCGACGGGTGCTTCCCCGTGTCACACGCTGCATGCTTTATAGCCGACAGTAAAACATTTTAGTGCTGCAGAAATTGGGCTGTTATTAAAATAGCGGGCCCGTATCTGTCACAGGGAGACGTACAGTTATCTTTTTGTGACGCTGAGACATATTTTATCATAATCTGCCGAGGCCGAGTGGAGCCTTGTACACATCATTGGCTTTTCCTGCTCGGTTAGATTGTGAAGGTCAGAGTTCCTGCAGCCTTTTATGGCTGTTTAACTTTTAAGAATGATTGTGAGCCGGCGGTTGAGCCGATTTATTTTCACCTCGTCTGTCAGTCCGCTGCCGAGTCAAGCTCGACAGGGAGTCATTTCCCCCACAGTCCGTCATGTTTGAGGCGAAGAAGAATAAAATTTATTTTTATAAGCTCTCAGTGCTGCCAATCACTCCATCACCAAACTGTCACTCAGTAAAATTAGGGCTGGAAAGTTACCTGTATTTTCTCATCATCATATTCTCATTACAACAGATCACACACAAAAACCAACGAGAACTACATAACGAATTTAGCTGCACTAAAACAGCAGCGCAACTGTGCTACATTCAAGAGAACTAAAAATTCAAGTTCTCCAGGTAACATAATTAATTCTGGTTCATCAACTGAAACAACATGTGAGATGATTTCATTTAGTTTCTTTAAACATAGAGTAAAAACTCCTCAGACTCACGGCGTGAACATGTTTGTTTGTGTCTGTGAAAGTTCTGGCTCCAATTAAAGCACAGAAACACATGAGTGAAATAAGTCTGAGTTATATTGTGCAGGTAGGACAGAGAGTGATGTCATCATTAGATGTGTGTTTTCACTTTTTTTTTTTAACTTATAATTTTAGTGTCAGGCGCAGTAGAGACAGGAAACAGGGAGGTGATATTATCTCAGATGGTATACACTCTAACCACTCAACCACCAGAGCACCCATGTTGCCTCGTCACTTTTAGTGATAAGACAAGTGGGAGGAACAAATAACAAAAACCTGCTCCCCAGAAACACAATTGTTCATGTTTTTCAGAAGGCACATCGTTCATATGTAGAAAACGTGAGGACTCCTCAAGACCTCTAATTAGAGATGAGGACTGATAAGATTTATTGATATTGTTGATTTTGTTTATCAGTCTGCTTTTCTATAAACAGAAGACCTTACTCTGTTTATCTGAAAGAGATGAAGTGACAGTGCAGCATGTTTTCATTGAGATTTCCGCACTCTGAGACTGTGTGCTGATACAGTTCATCACACCACACCCTCAGTAAATGATGAGCTACTTGGTTTGGAAACAGCAGAGCCAAGTACATGACTTCCCAGCAGTTTAACAGGATGCTGCAGCAGACTGCTGCTGTTTCAGATCTTACCTGCAATGACCAGTTAGCAGAAGCTACAGTCATCATGAAGGGAGGCCATGTTTCTTCCTTTCCTCAATGACCCCTCAGGTTTCCAGTAGAAGGGTAGGTTTCCTTATTGCAAATCTATAAGAAAAACAAGAAATCAGTGACCTTGAATAGTCTTGAATAAGATGGCTCAGAAAGAACGATGCTGCTGGTCTCTATGGAGAGTAGCTGAGACTGGGAAATCACTGGGTGCATGACCTGATCTAAAGATTAGATATCTTCACTGTTGATGACATAATAAAATGACCTCATCTACATCATGAAAGCTTTCACTAAACAACGATCAAGCATAACATTATGACCGCGGACAGGGGAAGAGAATAACACTGATTAACACTTCATTATGGCACCTGTTGGTGGGTGGGATATATTAGGCAGCAGGTAAACATTTTGTCCTCAAAGTTGATGTGTAAAAAGCAGGAAAAATGGGGGAGTGTAAGGATTTGAGCCAGTTTGGTAAAGATGACCGGGTCAGAGCATCTGAAACACTGCAGCTCTTGTTGGGTGTTCACAGTCTGCAGTGGTCAGTATCTATCAAAAGTGGTCCAAGGAAGGAACAATGGTGAACTGGTGACAGGTACATGGGCGGCAAAGGCTCAGTGATACATGTGGGGAGCGAAGGCTGGCCCGTGTGCTCCGATCCAACAGACAAGCTACTGTTGCTCAAAATGCTGAAGAAGTTCATGCTGGTTCTGATAGAAAGGTGTCAGAATACAGAGTGCATTGCAGTTTGTTGTGTATTTGGCAGCAAAAGAGAGACCAGCACAATATTAGGCAGGTGGTCATGATGTTGATGTCTGATTTGTATATTTTCTCTGTAAAATGGTAATTTGAGTGACACATGAACATAAAAAAAATATAAATATATGTTTTGACTATCTTAGCAGCTGAATCTGTGTATGTGTTGGCCAATAAGAACTGCTGTGGAGACTTTTTATTGCCTTCAGACTTTGCAGGTGAACTGCAAGAAAGTGTGACATTATTCATGATAGGCTTTGTCTAGTTTTACTTTTTTTCATTTATTTATTATTCTGTCTACAGTTTCCAGTCAAGAGTTTACGGCAACACTACTTTGAGGCCATTTTGAACAGGAAAAGTTACTGTGTGAACACATGGACGAGACATTGGATGTCATAAACTGTGGTCATGAGCAGTGTGAACACTTAACTGAGCTGTGGCCTTCACAGACACACATATGAGTGTTTTGACCTCAAAGACAAAAAGGGGACATTTTCATTGTCTAATAACACTCGACAGCTTTTACACTCATGCTTGAAATTTGTTTGGAAGCCCTTGAGGGTAAAAAGCTGCCAGAGAGAAAAGACCTGTGGCTGCAAACAGTGTCAGCCTCCCAAAAAGCCAAAAAGAAGAATTACCCAGGCATGGAGAACATGGAGTGTGTGTGGTCCCTTCAGTCGCCAGGCGATGTGGTGGGGAAGCTGTCAGCCGGCTGGACGGCCGCTGAATCCTGGTGAGCGGAGCAGGAGGAGGAGGAGGGCGAGGCATTCTTCAGCGCTGACACTCTCATTGAGAGTCGGGGCAGCCGTGAAATAAAAGCTGTGAGGAGGCTGAAAGAGAGAAAGGACGGCTCCGGTAGTTTATTTTGTCTAAACAAAACGTGAGTTCCACTTGTGGAAAAATGTGATTGAACTGTGCTTTGTGTGGAGCTGAAAGAGTGTGGGCAAATATGGCTGGAGGAGCACTGTTAGTTTTACCGATTTAAAGTGTGAAGAGTGAGGAGAAAACTAAACTCAACTGCCGACCAGGCGGGAGCAGAGGCCAGTGAGATCATTTCCCAACCATTAACAGTTCTTACTGACTTACTGAACGACAACACACTTTAAAACGATGAAAAAGGTTACTGTTACAGAAGAGGACAATGAGGCTGAAGATCTGTTGTTTTAACTCAACTATGTCTAAATTTCACCTATAAGCGGAGAACTCCAACATTTTTGGTGGTTCAGCTATTTTACCACAAGTCCAACCGAACATCTGAATTTAGCTGCTAAACTTAGTCGTCGGTAAGATTAAACATGAAGGTCGGAGCAGGTGAAATATAACTGAGCTCATCTGAACTGAAATGTTATGTAACCTGAACTACACCGTTTCAGCTGCTTAAAATGTTGGCTAACTTCAGCTAAACTGCTTTATGTACCTAAATGAAACATTACCTAACCTAAACTTAACCATTTTAGCTGCTCAGTACCTGAATTGAATTATTTATCTGCTTTAATGAAACAAAACCTGAATTAAACCCTTTCAGGTGTCTGACTGACATGCTATCTGACAGCAAGATTTATGTATTAGCCTCTATTTTTTTTTAATAACCTATTCAGGTTAGCTAAAGGGTCACATCAACGTCCGTTATTATTTTAACACTCCTCTGTTTTTTTTCAGACTAAGATGCAGAGATAGGTCCAAGATATTGTACCATCTGACCAGTGGATCAGCTGACAGCAGTGCGGACAGAGCTCAAACCTGACTCTAGAGACGCTGAGTGGAGTCTGTTTATTTTTTAGTTTAACTTTTTTAACAGATTAACAAAGTTTGTTCCGTTTCACTTGGACTTTGGAATAAATTATTTTGTATACAATGACCCACAGCCCTGTGTTATTATCTGTCCTTTCATTCTGCTACTCTGCTGCCACAGTGATACTTTCCCTGAGCTGAGACTTTGTCATGCAAATGCGCCCTCATAAAAACCCCTTTAGAGTCCTGATTAGAGGTTTACATGGGCACAGAAAGCAGGTTTCCCCAGCAGAAACCCTACTGTGTTAAGAGGTTTACTCTTAAACCTGGAGAGATGAAGGGAGGCAAATGCAATGGGCATCGACCAGAACATTCATTCATCGTGAATCACCTCCAGGTAACAAAATGAAAAACAAAAATTATTATAGTATTAAAACTATAAACTTTTCACACTCACACCAAGAGAATGTTCTGGTTTGAGTAAGACTGAGGTCACAACTTCATAACAAACAAAACCATAGATTCGGGAAAAATTTAATTCAGCTTTAACCAAACAATACCTTTAAGAACAATACATCTGAAAATGTGTATTTGGTGGACTCAAGTAACTTCTGTGTATCTATTTGTTTTCAGGTGATTGTATGTCAGTAATAGACTGTAACAGCTCCAAATATCAACACACGTCCTCTGTATTCCCACGCACATTCCACAAGATTCCACAGATTCCACAACTAAGGTAACATTGAAATTTGACAATAAATGAAACAGATATGGTAGATTTACCTGTCACGTACAGGGAAATTCATGACATACAGTTCTGTAATTTCCTGGGTTGTTTCATGGAAACAACTATATGATACTATATGATTCTTTTTAACTATGAGTGAAATAGTATTGACATTCGAAGCAGATGTTCATTTTAAGAGTCAGTTTACTGAAATCAAACACTGAAAACCTGCAGAGCTATATAACAACTGCTGTGGTGACAATATTCCACCAAACTGCAGCAGGTCCAGAGGGCCTATAATTATTTGCACAGATATTATAATACTTGCCCATTATCTGGCAACTGGAGGGTTTTACCATTCTAAACAATAAATAAATGCAGTCTGGTCAATATGCTTCGACCCAGTAACGTCCACAGCCGAATGGTTGGGGATCACAGAGGCAACTTTAACTTCTATCCGAGTCATTTTCTGGTAAAGTACTTGCACTATACAAGACTGCAATGTTCCAACATAATGATGTGTTTCAGAAACTTGCTGCTGATAACTGTAAACTCCTGTCCTGTGTTTGTTGGACTTTTATGTGTACACACTTGGTAAATATACTGCACTGAGTCATTATGTCATAGTCACTGTGACACTTAGTTTAACGTATTGTCACGATACCAGAATTTCAGTAGTTGATACCAATTCCAGTAAATTTCCATGATTCTCAATACTCATTCCATACCAGGATAAAAATCAAAAAACAGAACTTCTAAATTCACTACTTCATTGAGAAACTGTTTCACATAAACTATCAAGTATTTCAGCCATTGCACAAAATTTAAAGAGCAAGCAGCAACATAAATGGCTAGTATGGTTCACGTTCACACTTTTGTTTTCACTCTGGTCCAAATGCCGCACCACTGGCAGAGTGTCATGTTTCCATGATGACTGACTGAAAAAATGTGTGTGGTACGTCATTTACGTGACTCAATCAAACTTGTCGTGTAGCTACACCAGGCAGTCGGAGCAGATCGAAGTCCGGCTGCGTTCACATAACAAACGGACCACACCAGAGTTTGACTGCAGCCGCACCAAGACCACCCCTTCAGACTCATGCGCATAAACTGCCAGCGTCAGTTCCAACAGCAATCGACACGGCCCACCGAGGGCAAAGTTGTATATCTGGTACACATTGTACCTAAAAAAAGCAGGTGCCTACGACTGTGTGTTGGCATCGACTTGGTACCAAAGTATCGATTCTCATGACAACCCTATGTATTAATGTACAAACTTTTTTAATTAGCTTTATCCACAAAGTCCAGCTGAGGCTGATGGACATGCCATCATTTGTCCAGATATCTGGCCATAAACCAAAGTACTGAACAAATTCAAATGACCTGTTGATGGTGCTAGGGGTGAAGTCAGGAGATCATCACTTTCATAGCTCATCCTTAGGAGAACATAAGCATCTGAACGAGCAGCTGTTGTGCAATGTTTCAGGAGGAAACAGGAGAAGTTCAGCTCAGTTAGGATGAACGTCCCCTGATCAGTGAACACATCACTGTCATTCATCAGCATCGGAGCTGGTTCGAGCCGTTCAAGTGTTTAAACAGCTCTTGTTTCAATTACGTGATAGAAAAGATGGTGTAATTAAAAAGCTACAAAGACCATTTGAATGCAAACGCAGACAATTAAAAGAGCCTCATGAGTGCATTAAGAGGAATCATTTGTGAATTAGCGGTTAAGAGAAACACAAAGAGCTGAGTCTCTCTCCGCCCTCTTTCTTTTCTCTGCTTGCTCTGCCTTTTCAGCCTTCAGGAGCAGAAACCACCAGAAGAGTCTTTTCACTTCTTCTCCTCTCCCTCCCCTTGTCCTGTCTTTCAGGCTCAGTGGATAGAGAGGAGGCTGAATGGAGCCTAATCTTCTCCTTGTCTGGGTGAATGTGAATGTGTGCGGCCCTGGATCGTCCTCTCGGCCCGATGAAAAGGCTCCAGGTGCAGGACGGCGGCTCATAAAAAGAGGACAAAAACAAAGTGAAGAAAGAAAGATAGAAAGGAAAGACACCACAGCTTTGATGGTGCAACCCACCATCACCGCCCCCTCACCGCAAACACACCAGACCATGACTGCAGGTGTGGGAAGGGTCGCAGAGCCACACGTCCAATCGGTAGCAACGTGGTGAACACGTAGTGCACAGACACAGGAAGAAGAATTATAACCTGCTGTCTTAAAAAACTTGGAGTCAGTTTATGAGTCAGTTTTCTTTTTTTGGGATTCAGGTTGACTGAGTGATATCACAATCATTATTAATATAGTCATCTGGTTCAATATTCATTTTGATTTTATTCTTTCTATCTGTTTCTGTGTCTGTGCGTTATACTTTTAATATATGTTTTTTTTTTTTTAATCCTGTTGTTTTATTTTTCAGCATTTAACTTTTATTTTACGTATGTAAAGCACTTTGGTCTCCATTTTGGATGTTGTAAGGTGCAATATAAGTAAATGGTGATTGACTGATTGATATTGGTTCTCTAGATTAACGATGTGATGATTCTTCTCCTTTGTAGAGGCACTGTGTAACTAATGAGATATATATGAAATGTATTTACTACATAACCAAACCTGATCAACAACCTGCTCTGCCACAGAGCTTGAAGATGCAGTAGCAGTGGTGGGTGGAGCTGCAGGAGGGAGGAGCAAGCTGATTGATGGCTCACCTATGAGGGAACTCTGTCTAGTTGACCTGCTCTCACTGACAAACACTTCAAAGTCAGCATGCAGCAGATCTCTGCTGACACTGAACTATGAGTCTCAGTGTGATCTTTGAGAATGTTTCTCCCCAAGATTTAATTCCAGTCTGTTGTTTGAGGTGATTGACTTTCATCTCACTGCCAGCAGCTACAGAGATGTGATCCATCACAGAGAGGGTGAAAGTCAAACAGACATAGTTTACTCGAACCTCTAAGACACAGACTCAGTTAAGACTCACTATGAGTTTTCACCAAGTACATGTGAGTTACAAGGGCTGGTAGATATGAATGCACCAGTTTTACTATTTTGAACTAGACTAGTTAACTAACCCAAACTAAACTGAACCAGCTGAACATACCCACTTCCTGATGTGGAACTGAAATATCTGACCAAACTTTTTTACCATGACTGTCTCATTCACATCACATTGTTCAATGTTTCTCTTGTTCAACTTTTAGCAGTATGTCATGTAGTTGCTGCCTAATGCTGATAACCACCAATCAAAGCATTGCCTGTTAGTGATGTGACTTCTTGTTTACTCCTATTGTTTAATGGATAAAAGGTCAGTGAAGACACAAACCTCATGATTCAGGACTTAACTGGATCAGCAAAAGATCATTTTTACTGTGGTCTGAAACAAATCAAACAAATCATAGTGCCAGTCCACACAACTCTTAAGGTTTTCAGCCTCTAAGACAGACTCTCAAAAACTCAGCTTTATTTTGAAAACCCAGGCTTTGTGTTTAATTTTGAAAACTCTGGAGATGTGCTTTATTTTGAAATCTCTGGTGTTGTGATTTGTTTTGAAAACTCTGGGGATGGTGTTGAGTATGGGCAGGAAATGAGGTTTTTTGTAAACGATGACATCAGTGCCCACAATGGCTCCTGATTGGCCAGCTTCAATCACGAGTGTTGACACAAGAGTCACTGAATCTGTCATATTTCCTGTGGTTCAGCTACTGTTGTAATGCTACAGTTGTTTTGGATGATTTATGGTCACTAACCAACTGCTTCCTGTTTACACTGGCTTGTACCTGCTCTGTGCACTGGATTGTCATGTGATTTCAGGTGTGTTAGTGTGGGTGAGATGGGTTTTAGCAGCAGTGTGTTCTTTGCAGGTTTGTTTCCTAGACTGAAACTCATTAAACATCTCACAGTTGCAGTCCAACATTTATGAAAATCCTCTTCACTTCACTCAGTCAAATTTGAGGATGTTAATTAGCTTAGAACAAACACTGGAAACTGAAGGAAACTGCCTTACTCCACCAGTGGGGAGAAGAGATCAAACTCCTGACTGACAGGTGTCCTCATTGTTGTGTTTTGAACTTGCACAGAAACAGAGGCGCGTGACCGAGGCGCTGTAGTCGTTGTTGAGCCTCGGAGCTCGGCGGGTTCAGCTCTGTCTCTGCTGAGCCTTGTCTGTTGGTTTCCCTTCGGCGCCGTCAGGCAGATCACCAAGAACACAATCTGTCGCCGAGCAGAGCGGCTGCCAGTGCCTGAATAAATCATCTGTCTCAGCTAGAGGTGAATCTGTTTGATTTCATGTGTGACCCAAATAACAAGGCACCCGCCCCCCTCACAGCCACGTGGTGCAGACGAACCTGGATTCAATGGATCCGAGCAGGTTGACACTTGACCTCTGACCCAGATCAATCTCACATATTGAGTGTCTTACAAATACACTGAGCACTAGGTCTTTATTCTATGCTAATTTGCATGTTTATTATCCTTTCCTCAGGGCATTTATACTAAGACCTGACTGATCGGGGAGTTCTGGGAATGTTACCCATTACTGATATTAGGCAGTAAAAAATTCTGATAAACAATTATAAGCCAATATTGTTGGGGTTTTTTTTGTTTGTTTTTTTACAATAATCCTTTCAAACACTTGTAAGAAATATGTATTGGAGGATATACAGTTTACTGTTTAACATGAAATAATTTTTATTATTTCAAATGAGTGCACCGCTGCAGTAAACTCTGGATAAATGTCAATAAAATAAATAAAAATGATTAGAAAAAGGACACAAGCCTCTAATGAATAATTACACACTCGCTTTCACAAACATCCTGCGGTGTTGTACCGTGCGTTCACATCAGTTCTCATCTGCCAACGCATACACAGATACAGTCAGGCCCTGGTTTGTATGTTTTCACTTGGTTTAGTTTTTTTCTCTCTTTTTAATCCAGTGTGATTTTAGTAACTGTTTTTTTAGTTTTTGTGTGTGGAAGCACATGTTGATAGAAATAAAGAAATAAATCTGAGTTTGTAATAAAGGGCTGAGTTGGAACTTCATGTATAAGTTAAGACGTTTCTCTGCTGAGTCTCTCACGCTTCCTGTTTGTTTCTTCTTCTGTTTATCGGTTTGTTTATTATGATGCTCGTCAGCCGTGGCGGTTGCCGGCTGGTGGCTCCTCCCCCACATGTCTGACAATTAGCTGT
>OMNW01010324.1:0-10712 GCA_900303245.1 Selene dorsalis
AAAAAGTTGATTATCACTTCTGCATTGTTTGATGTTTCTCTCTCAGTGTGTCATTATTGATTTTAGAGATAATAATCAAAACTTGCCCTGCTGAAAAAAGAAGAAGAGCACAAGCGCTGGTTAAATCTTGTTTATCCTGCCGGTGCAGGTTTAGCTTTTACAAAAGCAGACGCTTTTGTCAGGTGTATCACGGAAGTAGTTAATCAAAGACCAGAATATCAGTCTACCACAATATCAATGATTATTTGTTTAAGTAATTACTGAATAAACTTTACAAATATATATATGGTCCGGCTTCTCCTCACCTCACTGAGTATTTATTAAAATAAACATCTTTTACATTTATTAACAATGAAGACACTTTATTATCTATTATATTGGTGAATATTGGTAAACTACACCTCTGGAAATATGTGATGGACATTTGTGCTAAATTTACTGTGGGAAAACTAACAGCCTATTTAAAGGGTCATTATATAAACACAGATGTCCATGTGTTCTGTAACTTTGTGATGTCACAACAAAGTAGTCATTGTTCACCATCCAACCTTGCAGGATTTGGTTTTTCTGAGTGTTTACTTAAAATCTGTTTTTGAAATTTTTACTCAGTCAGAAAAGTCAGCCAATCAGAGGAGAGGCCACGAGCCTCAGAGAGAAATGAAAAAGCAGGAAATATCCTAGATTTTTGTTATTGTCCAAAGGAAAAAAAGAAATCCAATGAAAAGACCAAAACCAACAATGCATTGCTCCCTCAGTAACTTCTGACACCCCAAACACATCTGTGGCACTCAGCCTCAAGGACATCCTAACTGCTTCCTACTGACACGACTCTTTCAAAGTAGCTCACGTGTACAAAAGTTCATTTTCAAAGAGAAATACAAAACAACGTTTTTGGAAGAAAATGGAGAAATTGGATGGAAACTATTTTCAGCGGCAGATTAATCCACATTTAGTGCACTCTGCTGAGTACTTCCTGAAAATGGTGTATGTGGGATTGACTGAAAATAAACTGCAGTGTGTGTTTGTTGTAATGAAAGAAGTTGTCATCCAGTGCTGCTCACTGGTGTGTTTGGATAGTTTCTGGACAACAATGGAGCTTTAAAGCTCAGAGGGGTCAGGTTATATCAGGCTCTGGATTTTAGTCTTTTCATGGGATTTGACGTATACTTTAATTTTCAGTCTCTTAATCTGTGTACTGTCTTTAAAGCGGAGGTGTTTCTGTTGAATTATCTGTACAAACATTAAACTATGATTGACTTTAATTAAATATAAAGAGATACTGTATGATCTAGGACTTTTGTTCTCTCATTTATTGTAAGTATATTACAGGTTACAGTTTGTAAAACTAATAGAGAGATTAAAAAAATCAAACAAATATGCTAATCAAGTTATTTATGTAAAATGAAACAATGAGTTGTGCAGAAATGAGCCTCAGAAGAACATGTTGGCTCTAAACTCTGTCCGAGTCTGAAGCAAAATTGTGAACCTGTCTCAGTCAGAAAGTATAGATAATCATTTCTTCTGGCTTGGCTCACTCACCACCACCGCTTCCCAGTGGGAGGGAAAACTTACTTTTTGGCATGTAAGCAAGTCTAAATTTAAGTCCAGGTCTTTAGCCAGTGTCTATAAGAGGCAAGCAGACAATTAGAAGCTGATGGCATGCCAAGCTCTGATGGCTGGCTTTCACAGTGACAGACAAGATACGAAAGCAAGTCTGACCTGTTGGGCGGGCCAACCACCCCTCCTCCTCCTCCTCCTCATATTCACCCTCTCCCCCATGCCACCTCGCTCCTGCCTTTCAAGTCTAAACTGTTTTCATAAAGCAGAGCTCTATGGCCAGCCAACTGGAAGGAAGAGGGATGTCAGGGGGGAAAAAAATCAAGACGTGGTGATAAAAGAGAAAAAGATCAAGTGTGGATAAAAGAGATCAGCTTATCCGTCAGACTAAAATCGAGTGACAGGCAAAGACAGAGGATATGAGAAGGGAAGGGCTGGAAGACAACAAAATGTCTCTGAACTAGATAAAAAAAAATCTCAATGCAGGGAATGGGCACATTACAAGATGGATGGCAACTTCAACGACTCCAAATGGACTCATAACACGTCTGCTCGAGCTGCTGCATGAAATCACATTCGGTAATTGGGTTGTTTTCGTTTTTAACACTTTCATGTCAGGTTTTGATGTTAATCAGTTGTGAATTTTAACACTGTGGCTGCAGGCCAGAACATGCAAAGATGTTATTTGGGTATTTGATTATTTTATAAACTGAAACTACAGTATTTTTCTTGAATGATTCACTATCTGTGTACTAGAGACACAACAATACACAACAAGATTATGTTGCACAGCAGCAGCAGTGATCAGGCTCTCTCCAGTGCTCTACGTTGCACAATACAAAACCCAGGTACACCACCACAGCAGCAGCAGCAACCATTAGACAGTGAGAGTGTCATGCAGAGCTTAGAAGTGGAGTGCATCTAATCAGGGCAAAGGAAAGAGTCCCTTCCTCCAGCCTCCCAGAGGAGGCAGCTGTTCCCAGGCCCTCCACCACTTGTTCATTAATTACTGTGAATTAATGCTTTTCTGCCGCCGAGGATAAATAAAAAGATTGTGGTAAGGCCTCACTAATCAAGAGTGGCTTTTATTAAATACTGTGAAAATGTCAGCTGGTTGTGGCTCAATTGGAAAGCAACAATCTGATCCGGCTCCACTCCAATCAAACATCATGTCTTGCTGGTTGGGGCTAAATTGCCAGCACCTGTTTCACGGGGGCCTCAAGATGTATTGTCTTTGTCCAAAGAGAGCGGGAGCGGGAGGCAGTGGTTTGTATCCAGGGCCAACCTTCACTGAGGCTGCGGGTTAGCTCAGCCTCTCAGGGATCCACATCAAATAAGACTATTGACTGCCAGAGCTTGCAATGTTCCACTAGAGGAGCCCTTTGTTTGGCCAGTTTTGTCTGTCTCGGCATGATGCAGGACACTGGTGGCTCAGTCAACCTGAGGCTGATCATTTTCACTCACAATTAATCTGGATTATGCTGAAAATTAGTTGATCTAAGTGTAAAAAAAAAAACATTCCCGCCAAGGTACATTTAAAAAAAAGATGTGAAAATTTACAATGAGATAAAAACAGACCACTAAAAGCTAACTGATACATGGCTATTGACAACTGATCACTCAATTCATCATAATGAATACATTATGAATTGTTACACACAAATAAATAATTTCGTCATCAGTTTAATGCTTGAATCATTTTAGTGTTTTAAATTTTAAGCACGACTATGCAACTTGTTGAATGGTGCCCATTGTAGAGTCAAGCAGAAATTACAAGTTAATGGTTCACTTCATACTTGCATTTGAAAATAATAAATGGATCATTGCATCACTGATACCCGGCCTGGACTACGCTCGACTGGATGGGAACTTGAAAAATCTAAATCTACCTTTGGTTTTTGTGCATCAAACACCGTCATTTTCATTTTTTCCAACTCCGAGTATTTCTGTGAATCTCGACTTGATTGCAAATGAGGGAAGCATCAATGATCTTCAAGGCTTAGATAAATAATTGAAATGAAGTGGAATGGGACCACAAAAAGGAGAAAACCATGTGTGATGTGTTTAGTTCTTGTTTTGCTTTTGTTGCTTGAAAACTAAATATTTCTTTTTGTTAATGTCGCATTAGCACAAGTGGAAAAGAGGCGGGAGTCAAGGGCCAAGAGAAGTCAATAAACTGAGTAGTTTGACTTTGATAACTTGTTTTGAATTGACAAGGTTTGCTCTTGAACTTTTTCATTTGTAAAGAGGGAAATTGGGTTACTTCTCCTTTGAAAAGTTGCAATACGACCACATTTCCAGTAAAACTGTCTGTCTAAACACTTGTTCTGTTGTATAATTGTCCAAGTGAAGACTCCAACACACACACACAGAAAAAAAAGCGGGAGATGGATGAGGATAAATCAGACAGCAACTTGGCTGATGAGAACAAACGAGAAGCCCAGTGATTCATTGTGAGAATGACACATCACATCCAAACGACGCAACAGTCTATAATACAGAGCTGCCTCAAACAGATGGGAGAAAGAACAGCTGTGTGTTTTAATTGGTCACACATGCGATATCAAGCACGCAGCCCATCTAAAAGTGTAAGGCTGCTTCTCTCTGTTCAATTTTCTCCAATATAACTTGGAAGGATCATTCGCCACAAGGACACAAACAAACACTGACTTGACTTTCTTGTATTTGATGCTCACCCTCTGTGTACATGGAGAGAACAATATCTGCTTCCTGTTCTGGGCTGTGAAGCAATCTGTCTTTGTGCCATAAAACAATCCAGCAGATTTACCACCAAATGTAACCGTGTCCCGCTGAATTGGATTTTATGCCAGCAAAGGCGACTATAAAAAATATATATACATGAGCATCCGGTGTGTGTACAAATACACTGTACCTGTATGCAACAAGTGAAATGTGCGTCTTGACACACATAGGAGTTCATGGTCAAAACGTATTAGTTAGAAAATTCATTCATTTTATGATCAGATCTGTTTGTCACTTTTAAGTCACGATCATTCCTCTAATTTATCATTTTAATTGCTCAAAACATCGTTAGCTATTTAATTATGGTTTGCTTTGTTTATCTTCTCTACAGATACTGAAAGGAAAGAATATCAAATTTGTTGACAGTTAATGTTGCGCAGATACATTTGTGACTCATCAATGTTGAAATTAAATGAAAAATGTCTTCTAATTAAAAAAAACTATTCAGGAAGAGCTGGACCTCTTGGAAATGGGTACTTGATGTGTGAATGAATGAATAGACATGTTTTATGGGGTTGGAAGGGGGGGCAATCTGGCAAACTATTGAGTGATGAATCTGTTATATCTGAAGCATATTTATGTGTTTATGCAGTTTGTTTTTTGTTTGAAAACACAGTAGAGGAGGCAATCAGTCTGTTCCAAAGTAAATGGGTAATGAATTATTACAGATATATTATGAAATATGATGTTACATATTATATCTGTAGGAATGATCCAGTTGAACAGATTTTTCACGCTTCTCTCAGGTCAATATTAAACATTAACACATTAAACAGCTCAGAGGACTTTTTGAAAACTTTGTCAATTTCTTTTGTATCGTCCTTTAAAAAATGTCACTGGATATAACTTTTTTTTTCTTTTTTTTTTATCTCAAGCAGACATACAATTAGCTAATTTAACCTTCACTGGAACAAGAGCCGGACAACAACAGGAAGCAGTGTGTCTGTCTGTCTAATCCCGGCGGTCGTTCATGATAAAATGACATTTTATTTCTCAAATTAATCAACCAATGAGGTTTCAAAGTTTGGATATAGTCAACAATATATCAGGACACTTTTCTAAGAGAATTATATATAACATGGATGCTCCATATAACACACACACAACGGGTATATGGAGCCTCTCTCTTAGGAGCCACTGACGAAATTTCTAGGAATCTTTTTGACGAGTATTTTCGATCATGTTTGTTTATTGACACACAATTGTTGTTTGTACAGCAGGCCGACTGCATCTTTGAGCCGTTACGGAAGAAACTGTAGAGTAACTAGTGATAAAGCAACAAAAATCACTTTGAAGTAGCCTTGGGTACTTTGACAGTTTGCTCGGCTGATAGTAAATTGCTTAAAGCTCGCCGCAAACAAAGCATTATGCAAAATGCGCACAATTAATCATTGAGAGGGTGGTACATATTTTTTATGATTATTAATGGCCTTTGCCACGCTGTGGGGTCATCTCACCCCTGTGAAATATTTACATCATAAACAGCATGAATTATGGGGGTTGCGGGAAGGGCGCTGCTTTAAAATACAGTTTCCTTTATTTTCATCAGCTGGGGCGGTCAGAGAACTAGCCATCCGCAGAGCTCTGGTATGGAAATGAGATGCTCCCTCCAGGTCACGTGACGCCTGAAGGACGTTGTTAGGATTCAGATCTCCTGTTGCTCAGTCAGTGCGGAGGGAGAAGTGAAGGAGGAAGTTTAGCTTCCAGCTCATTAGACACAAGAGCAAGATCAATATGTTAATGCTGACACGTAGAAAACAATAATCAAGATGTAATTCAAATTAAAAACTTAAGTGTTCTTTTTTGGAGTTTGCGGAATAATAAACAGTTTGATGCTTTTCTCTTCCCTCGGCCGTTACCTTTTGACCTTTTCCAACTTTTAATTTTCCCACTGTGTTCTCTAACAGAAGCTGCGAAAGACACTCAGGCAGTTGTAGCAAATGTTTGGAGATGTGAAAACATCTGGGACGTCTGCATGGCAGCTACTGGACAGGAAGTTTGTTAAACGATGCTGATAGTTATGGAATATTTGACTTTCTTTCTTAATACCAAGAGTTTTAAAGTAGTGTTTAGTACATTTATGAAGCCCTGCCCAGATTTCTTTTCCCCTTTTTCAAAATATACCAAACTTTTTTTTTTTTTTGCATACAACGAGACTTTGGTATAAACACCCTGCCAACTTTTATGTGAAAATATGAAACATGTATAATTTATATTTATGCATTGGAGATTTGTTAAGATACTAATACGCCAACACATTCTGTTAAAGTGCTGCATTACAAAGTGAATGTTAATTGGACAGAATTAATGCTTCTATGTACAAGATCAACATGTGGAGACTGTTAATCACAAAATTAAATATGCACTGTGATAACGTTATAAACACACGGGGTTGGGGGGAGTTTAAAAAATATATGTTTTCTGTACTTTTTGTCGAACTTTTTCTGGCTATATTTGTGAATAAAAAAACATCAGCTCTGTGATTCTGTTATCAACCAATAATTGATTTAAAACTGTTACATTATTAACAATTGTCTTCCTGTTATGATAGAACCAGAGTTGAGTTTTTAATATACTATTTGATTATATCGTCGTTAATGTGTAATTGTATTGTATTGTATTGTATTATACTATGAGCAGACAGTTCAGACGATAAATGAAGCCGTCTACTGCCTTCAGTCGAGTGTGTATCTCCGTGGTGATTAGGAACGAAATTATGTTCAAAACAAATAAACATGAATGAGATGGGTTCGGCTTATCATAAATCAGTGGTTCCCAACCTGTGGGCAGGGTGTGGTAAGCGGGAAAAACACACAAATAAGTGAATAAATGAATAAAATGTAAACAATGACTTTAAATGTTTCAAACTATAATAAAGGGGAGTTGTACTGTATCTCTTTGTATCTACTTATCTCTAACATTTAATATTCAAACCATCCCAGTTGAATCAGACCTGTGATTACCTTTGATTTGTGTCTGTTAGTATTGTGCTCAAGTGATTTGTAATGTTGCTCTATTTTATGTACCTGTCTGGGAATAGCGAGAGTTGTGATGGCTGAATTGTGTATTTTGCATGGACGTTCATTGTCCTGATAGAAATAAATAAATAAATACACAAATGATCTTTAAAATGTTTTTTTTTTTTGTTTGTTTTGTTTGTTTGTTTGTTTGTCGCATTAAGACCCATCAGTGTGTAATTGTTTGCTATCTCAGCTTCCTGCTTTCTGTTCAGTGGTTTTCATTCAAATACTAAAAAGCGCTTTGAAAGCGTATTATTTGTCCTCCCTGCTGTTTTGGAGCTGGACGTGGGCCAGAAACATTGTTCAGATTTTGAAGTGGGCTTTGAGTTGGAACAAGTTAGAAATAACTGTTCTGAGTCAATTTACAGAAACAGCAAATCACTTGATTTCTTTGATGTTAGTTGAGTGTTGACTGATGATGTCAAAGACATGTTGTGCTGGTCACTATAGATTGAATATGGCAAAATAACTCAAAAAAGACTCAAAATGCCTGATTATGAGGATGTTGTTATCCCACGAGTACCACATGTCATTATCTTATATTCCATCATTAGCAGACGCCGGGTGAATCTGGTGAATACGCTCTGGCCAAGGCTCTACCACTGATGCTAACACATAATGTACACACTTTCTGCATCCACACACAAATGCGATTTCATCAGTCTGGATTTGATTCCATGTAACATGAATCGAGCAAATGAGACCTAGTCCCCCGGTTCATTTCTGTTTTGTTCTGTTCCTTTTGAAGGTCTGTAAACACTGCTGCTGTTTTGTTCGTAACTGCAGCCAGTTCCGAGAGAAGGGAAATCGTCCTTGGAGCAGATCATCAGGAGAGAGAAAGAGCGAGGATGCCTCCACCTCCTGTTGTTTGTCCGGGATGCCAAGCTCACGCACAGCATGCCAGACCCCATGCGAGAGCCCAGGCCGGCCGGAAAAGACAGAGCTCTTGGAAGACTCGGGTCTGGTCGGAGCCAACACGATGCTCATGCCAGGCAGAGCAACTGTGGCCAGCGTCTGCTAGTGCATCTCTCCCCTTTACCCATCAGCACACGGCGGACCTCAGGGGAAAGGATGCGACCATCAGGGGACTGCTAGTCCATCCGGGGCTGAGCTGGAGGACAGACCCCATGCGGCGGGGAGTGGGAGGTTTGTGGCTGTGACTGGAAAAACAGCTAGCAGCTTCTATCTTGTTTTACTTTCTTGCCGCTGATGTCTAATTTAAGCCAATCCATTCACACTGCTGTAAAGACTCCATGCATGAACATAATGTAATACACGCATGTATGTACGGTGATATACAGTGTCATACACAGTGTGTATGCATGTGTGTCGTGTTTACCAAAATAAAGGTCGTATTTCCTACAAATCTGATGACTTCCTGTCACATTAGTGGAAAAAAAAACAAAAACTTTCCAAAATCAATTCTCCGTCCTAAGAAGTGAACTACTTTCAACAGTATTTTTGCTTCAACCATTTCTTATCTATTTCCACCAGATTTTGTACAAAAAAATTGACACACTCGCCCACTGTAGGAAGCAATTAACCAGGTGTGGAACAGAAGAAGACCGTTATAGAAGATCGTTAGTATAAACTATTTCATTGGAAGCAGACTGAACCCTGAGGCTCTTTATCCACCACATCAATAGCTTCCTTTCAAAAATAATGAAGCAGTTTTGGGTATAAACCAAATTTCAGTTTTCAACAGTCCATTATAACTAGTATATTTTGACAAATTTACATTTTCCGATATGAAAAAAAACGCTTATGCAAAAAAATAAATGTATGGCACATGCAACTCAGTTTGCCTATATTAAAAACAGCTCCTGTGGTTTGGATAATGCATGTAACTATATTTGTATTTCATGTAAAATCTAAAATTTTTAAGGTCCTGTTCACAAATGTTCATTATTCAACTCATCTAAATACTAAACATGGGTTTGGTTCCACTAATTGTGTTTCGAACATGACGACAATGTAATTATCACAACACAATGCCAATGCTTGTATTTCTGTTTCACTGTTGTACTTTCTTTTCAGCATTTGTATTGATGCCTACATTCAACTATAAAATAAAAGCAGTCAACTATCAAGGTTAAGAGCTGCACCTGAGGTTTATTTTCATTCTCCAGATGGAAAATTGAGGAGTTTAATACACAGCAGTAACATGTCAAGTAAAACACGAGATCAATGTCATGCTGTGCACCTGCATTGTAATCACACTGCAGAGAGAAAATGAGGAACTGATGCAAACAGACTGGGAACACTGTGATTCCTCAGTACAAACACACTAAGAACACGTGTGCTGCTTATATATTTTCATCATGGAGTCTACCGAGTGGATGAGGAAAGTGCTGCAATTCTTGGGGAGGAGGAAGAAAACTGGAGAGGATGCGTGACACATGAGAAAAAGCCACTTGTTTTTGCTGCGGCTCTGAATTCTGAATCAGTGGGTGTTTTTGAGAAATCCTGATGAGAGCAGGAGTTAACAGAGCTTGTATGCAATCACGCTTTCTGCAGCTGGCTGATGCGACTGATCATCTCAGCGGGAGTTATACAATATCTCAGCTGTGACCTGCATGCACCTGACTGAGCAAAGCGGAGGACTGCGGAAAGCAACAGGCGACAGACGCTACAGTCATCCAGTGCAGAGGGGGTGAAAAAAATTAAGTTTCTGGTTAACACAAGGCACAAGTTTTATCTGTTTCACTGTGTTATTTCACCCTGTTATTTTTATTTTAATGCCTCCCTGCTGTCACTCAGATAAGACCTTTGCCACTGAAGCTGTGACAGTACATCTGAGGCAGATCAGGTTGCCACACTGGTTTTGAATGATAATACTGCAGCATCATGATTCACATTGATTCATTTTCAAAGAGAGTCACTATTATTTTCTATTGATCGCCCTTTCTTTATAAACAAAGATGATATATAGGCCAAGTAATAGGAGGATTAAATTACACGGCCTGAAAATAAGCCGGATCGATAAAAAAAAGTAATTTAGCACAATTCGGTTGAATTTGTTTGAGGAATCCTGGGCCGTCTATGCGTCTGAGGTAGCAGGTGGAGGTGAAATGCCACAGAGGGGACTGAGCCACAGCTATAGTGTCTTCTTTTTTTTTTTTTTTAATACTATTTCCAGATTTTACATCATTTTCCTGCACGTTATCGGTGCAATCCGCCGGTGAAAGTTTGCAGAGTTCAACCGGTTGACAGAAATCTACTGATACTGCAGTAATGTTGTTCCACTCCACAGACAGTTGCAGCTGTTGATGAAACCCTCACATCATCATGTTCCAAAGTGTGGGAGGACTGAAATTAGCATAGCGGAAATAGCAGAAACAGATTCTCTGCCACGTCTCAACACATACTAAC
>OMNW01010325.1:0-11041 GCA_900303245.1 Selene dorsalis
TTCACACCTCAAACCCAAATGGTTGCACGGGCAGAGACACTGAAAGGTGAAGGGGTTGAAAAGTTCAACTGTTTCATAAACAAAACCGATATTACACGATCCATGGTGTTTAAAATCAAATATATAATAATCATGCATGAAACCTGAAGGGCCCACTGGAGGAAAATTAACCGTGCGCTCCAACCATGAACAGGAGTTACAGTGGAAGTAAAAATCAGCCGCGCACAATGACCTTTTAACATCTAATCAAACTAAGTGCTAATCAAAGTGCTGTAATGTTGGATAACTGTCCCAATCCCTAAGGAGAAGATGTTATCTTTAATCATAGATTCAATATTAACAGAGAAACGGACCAAATGCTGTGAGTTTGCTCAAGTGTGACTTCGCACCTCGCCATCGTGGCGCATGGAAACACTTGGGGACGCGTCAAAAGCGCAATTTGGCACCGGCTGCCCAGGACCTGATAAATAGGAGGTTCCTGCTTTCAGCCACACATCCTCTGCAGGACTTGGGCAAGGACTGACAACCACGAACAGCCATGGAGACTTTCACCACCACCACCACCAACAACAGTGGATTTACTTCTGTTTTTTCTGGAGACAGCCTTAACCAGGGACAGTCCGGGTTGTGGAGACCGTGGACTGGGAAAGAAGAACGAAAAACTGTGACACAGAAGGTGGGTTTAATCACATTTAGGCGTTCACGTCTTTACAATTCAAACATGTTCTTTAATGGATAAAAAAAATCTAACAGCATCGCCTTATTTTAACTTTCAGACTCAATCCAGTTATGGAAACCTCTCTGATGCAAACGACCCCAAAACTCCTCAGGTCGTTCACCCAGTCAAGTAAGTAGCTCTGTCAACCCCTTTACATCTAATTACTACATCATTGATTACCTTTAGGTGAATATCTTACTCATTTATCTCTCTTTTGTCCAGGTTGTACTGGCCGAAATCCAGATGTTTCGATTACCTGTACCAGGACGCAGAGATGCTCCTGCGTAACTACCCGGTCCAAGCGACTATCTGCCCCTATGACGACCGCAGCAGCGATGAAGACAGCGATGATGAAGAGGAGGAGGTGGAGAAGGAGCTGAATTAGAAGAAGTTCTTTGAAGACAAAATGTTTTCTAATGTAATAATATATATATTGTTCTTAATTTATTCCTGTAAATATATGTAAATAGCTCTTTTTCATCTCTGGTTAAGTTATTCCTCTGACATGTCTACCTCCTTTGTACTTTGTTGAACGTTGCAATAAAATACGTTACACGGATGTCGTTGTCAAGGGATTTCTTTCTGTATTTTCATCAGATGAAGCTTCAAGCAGGTCAAACACATGACTTTATTCATCGGAAGTGAAACTAAACTTTGCAGAGCTGTCACATCCGCCCGTTTGTGGCTGAACAGCTCTTTTCCCATAGTTAAGTGCAAGGTAGTAAACTCGCCATTTCCTGCGCAGCTCTCGCCTCAAGTGTGGAAACTGCGTGACATGTGGAAGGTGCCAAACGCTTGAGCACGGAGAGCATGAAGATCTGACCTGAGATAAGTCACGCTGGGAGGCACCAATCAGTCTGGCCTGAAACTCTCTTCTGTTTGTCCATGGATTTGGCACCAGAGGATTTATATCAGATTATGCAACACGTGCTCTCTGTTTACTCACAGAATAAAACATGAGCAAGTTCAGTAGTAAGGCGTGAACGGTATGAAACTCAAATTTTGGTCACAGCAGGTTTTGCATATCCAGGAAAAACTAATCAGTCTTCACCTAAAACATGACAACATGTGTAAAGCCCCTTTTGACCTCCTCCTTCCTCCTATTCCCTGTGCATCATGTACTGTGCACCATCACCTCCAGATGCCCATCAACTCTGCACCACAGAATATGAGGTCACCTAGTAAACAACCACTTTCACAAATTAAAAGTAGAATAACTTCTCATCTGAAACATAAAAGTAGTTCAAACTGCTACAGGACTGAGCTCAAGATGAGGTTCGCAAAGTTAATAAAGTAAGTGCACATCAGGTGATATGGTGCAGTCGTGATGCATGTAAGAGTTTTACAGTAACTTGAGTGGCAAATAAATAAATGACACACAACGATCCTTTGTGCAAATATGGTCCTGGATCAGTTGCCCACATTGACTGATTACTAGCCTAATCAATCTAAGTATTTGTAAGAACAATCATTTAATGCAACGTTGCGATTTGAATGGACTTTATATGAAGTTATTGGCAAACACAGGAAGGTATTCTTATTGTCTTCCAGTTGTGATGTAGCTGCAGGTTTGGAGTGAGTTTGTAGGCATTTGGAGTTTGAACCAGAGGTGGCCTGAATACAAATCAATACTCTGCTTATTGGAGGTGAGCCTGGTGGCTGCACAGGGAGCACTGAATCAATATAAGCAAAGAAGAATATGATGCCATGTGTAGCTCAGAGCACAGCACAGCTTTAAAACTCATCATAGATCAAGTGCTGCACAAGCAGAAAAATGATATTGTTTAAATATCTGCGTATTTTACATTTCTGATTTTAGTGGCTTGAACTATTCAACTCACCCCGGTGCCAACCTCTGTGGGAACCTTTGGGATCTGCTTTAGGTGTTTCGCGGTGGTGAGAGACTCAGAGGCCATATTAGGATCACTTTAATGAACCAACAGACTTTCTTTCACAGTCGTATTGATAAAAAAGCCTCAGTGGGCTAGAGCCATCACTTTAGCTAGTGTCAATACTTCAGGGGTATAAGGTTGTTAATACTTTCCTGGAAGTAATCCCCTTTAAATGTTATTCTGAGCATCAAAAATACTTTTCAAGATATGTAAACCTCATATCAGGAGTTGCGGTGAAGTGATGAAGCTCTGATAACCTCTCCAACCTCGGCCTGAACTTTCCCAGGGTTGGGTGTCAGAGCTGGTAGAGGGTCACCTACTTGGGTGTGAAATTCACTCACCTCCAAAGTTAAACATAAAACCAGAGACCTGTGCCCAGTCTGATGAACTTATAACCTTTACTGCGCAAAAGTTTGACTTAGCGGCTCGAACTATTCAACTTAACCCGGTGCCAACCTCTGCAGCTCCTCTGCGGGAACCTTTGGGATCTTCTTTAGGCGTTTCGCAGGGTGCAAAGTTTACACACCTTGGTGGTGGCAGGAGCAGTGCACTGCCACTGAACTTGTGACCTCCACTGCATTGCTTGCAATATTAAGATCATTTTAATGAACTGACAGACTTTCTTTCAAATTTGATCTCTCACAGTCACATTATTGAAAAGGCCTCAGTGGACTAGAGCCATGACTTTAGCCAGTGTGAAGACTTCAGAGGTGTTAAGTCAAAGGAGCAAGGTTGTTAATACTTTTCTGGAAGTGATCACCCTTAAATGTTATTCTGTGTATCAAAGTAACTTTCAGACATATGTAAACCTGATATCAGGAGTTGCGGTGGAGTGATGAAGTTCTGATAACCTCTCCAACTGCGGCCTGAACTTTCCCAGGGTTGGGTGTCAGAGCTGGTGGAGTGTCACCTACTTGGGTGTGAAATTCACTCACCTCCAAAGTTAAATATAAAACCATGCATGTGGGGACTTGTGCGCAGTCTGATGAACTTAGAGCCTTTACTGCACAGAAGTTTAGGTCAAGCAAAGTGTAAAGCACTTCTTACTGGCTTCATTTATATGAGCATAAAAATGTTTCAGATTATAGTGTGTGTGATAGAAGTTGGTAGAAGAAGATCTGGTTCAAATCCTGGAGTGAAGAGGAGAATAATGTTGGGAAAACCAGTCACCAGACTGGTTTTACGCCTGAGTTCTTTTCCTGTAAATTAGTATGTACGCGTGTGACGGCATGAGAGAAAAAATGTTCAAGGTAAACTACTGTGAACTACATTTGACATGAGAATGATTTTGTGATTTCTGCTCATTACACACCGTCCCATCTTGCGTGACATTGCGAACTTTGGTGAACTTTGCACGGTTTGCAACGTTTCAGACACATGCCGTCCGTTCCCAGGAGCTATAGTGTGAATCTGGGTGTGAGAAGTGCGCACCCTCAGGGGTGGACAGTGCTCAGTCCCAGGTTTGACCTCTGTGGTCACACGTGTCACAACTGCCATATGCCCTCTTTTTCTGCCTCCAGTTAGTCTGAAATTGACCAAGTTGTATCCATGCAATGCAATATGCAATAATTCTGTTGATAAAATCATGGACTTTTTGTCATTTTCTAATGAGAGCTCATTTGGAGGGCGTTACTACTGGCATACTCCTGTGAACTGTGACCGCAGCTTGTGGTGCGACCACAGACACCAGGGAAGGTGACGAAGTGTGACTCGGCCCCGAGCTGAGACTGAGCTCAATCCACCGCCTTCCCACAGTCACACCTCTGCTTGTTGGCTTGTGGCACAGAGAGCCTCTAGTTTTGATTGTGAGCATCTTATTGAGTGGAAAGAGTGGTTATGCAACATTGTGCTGAAAGGTAGTTCAACTGAGAGCCAGAGGGGGGTGCTATTTTTAAGTCAGTGCTTAAAGAAGACAGGAAATGCTGAAGGTGTTTATGGTATGGTGTGTTAACATAGTATTTATGTTAGTGCTGTGGAAATATGAGTTTAAAGGTGATTTCTACGCACTGGTTGTTGATGATGTCACAATAAATACTGGTTTTCTGTGCGTTTAAATTGAAGTGGGAGTTTTTTGTAGTGATGTCATGAGATAACAAAGTGTAGTGTTGTGATATTGTCTGTGGGCATTTGCTTAAGACATGCACCCGACTTGTAGTGTTTGCTATATGCACACATGGCGTCGCCAACTGTCCCTATACACGCTTAACATTCAGATGTCCATGTGTAAATGTTCAGGGGTTGAACCAGTGAACTGCCCACAGTTATCACAGCACAATGTATGCGTTTGACCAACAGATGGGGCAAGAATGCTAAAAGTGAATGAGCCGCTGCGTTTGGCGCCTGTAGTGCAACTTTGCAAAACCTCCACCTGGGGGCTGTGTTGCACTTGTGAAGAAACCATTGATTTTCAATGACAGAAAATTCAGACTCCACACGGATACAACGCCAGAGGATTTCAGAAGACACTGTTACTTTAAAGAAATAAATACACAGAAACAATATCACCTATTAAATAACATAGAGTGTATTTATTCTGTGATGCATAATGTATGATAAAAGTCCCTGACCTGACAACGACTGTCTAGTTGCTTTGTTAGCAATTGGTTTGAATTTAAAAAAAAGTCTGACTTTTACTCTACAGTAATGACAACATCTGGATTTTTAGGAGTTTAACAGAAATTAAATGATGTAGAAAAATAACTCATTTCCAACTGAATTGTATCTAGTTGTTTTAGCATTAATTAATTTTCAAATTTTCTTGGGATTAACTTTAGCAGGGAAATACACAGACTTTAAGAGAATCACAGTGGACTTGAATTATAATAAAATTACATTATATAATATTAATTGGGAAAATATGTATTTTGAAATCAGCTTTTATCCAAATTTGTCCTATAACTAAGATATTCTATATATTACATTACATTTTTCTATATTTGACTTGACATTTCTTCAGTTTAAATGTATTTATATATTTACACTGCAGATTTTTTTTTATTGTGCCGACACAATTGTTTTATAGCTGGTAGATGCACAAGAAACAAATCCCTTCACAGCTCTGTACATGTAAAACACCTGTCATTCATACGGTCCTCCCAAGAATGTGATGCACAAACAGCAAACAGATGTGATTAAGCCGGTAATGAAACAGAGGACAGGAAGCATAAATCTGTCAGCGCAGTGAACCCCCTTCATATGTATTTCTTTGTTGAGCGGGAGAAACCACAGCGTTGCTCTGGTTCCTCTCAGCACATAAACATTCTGCCTCACGTCGCTGTCTAAGAGATATAGTTGTTGTGCTTTTCTACTCCTTGTTATCTCACCCTCCACTTAAATAGTTAGTTTGGTCTCCTCCTCTCTGAGATGTGTGCAGTGGAGATAATTACAATTTCAGCAACGTTTGCCAGGTGATTATCTCATAATCCCCTATTTCATTTGATAAGTCACGCATTGATTTAACTCAGAGTTGGACCTAATGGAGTATCTTTTCCACCGCCACAGTGATTTGTATGCCGGGGCGAAAGGACAACGGTGGATTGGAGGCAGAAAAACAGTCGTTCGCCATTCCTGTTCGCTCAGTCACTGGTGAAAGATGAGCAACGAGAAGGCAAGTTTAATCACAGCAACCTAAATGCAAACAGTAAATCATTGCAGTGGCTGATACAGTTATGTGTGCTGCTGGTTAAAACCGTCCCTCTCACATAAACGCCCCCTGTCTCTCCTTTTTTTCTTTTTATATTCTCTTCTTCCTTTCAGGCAGGGGAGGGGGATGGAGCGATGAAAACGGTGGATGAGAGATAAGAAGAGTGAAGGGAACAGAGACCTGCTTGGTATTCACCTGTCTCTCCGGATCAATAAAGGTAATTTGGGCTGATTCCTCCCCGTAGGCCTCTTAGCAGACAGAAGGGGAGAGGGGTCAGCCTCTGCTGAGCTGCGGGGAGCTGGAATAACTTAGAAACACACTCTGCAAATTACTGCCCCTGTTTGAGAATCTCTCATTCAGCTATTCCTCTGCCTCGACAAGAGCTACAGTCTGATGCAGAGTCCTCACGCAGATGTGAGCAGAGGTTAGGAAAGGAAAGGAAAACACGGCCCTTTATGTGTAGCAGCTATTTCTGCATATGCTGCATGTTGTCTTGGTGTCAGTACGGTGGTGTACTTATGACTTTATGGCCAAAACTTTCCCAGAAAAGGCTGAAAACTAACCCAGCCTTTACCTTTATCCTAACCTTAACCTTTACCAGGGAAAAAAAGAGAGGGAAACCAAAAGTTTTTCGTCATGACTATCGGTTTTCACAGTTGCTGCTTTGTGAGAGCACTGATGGCTAAACAGTTCAAAGAGGGGTTATGATACCCATGAAGAAGACGGGCTTGGGAGATGGGAGCTGGGTGTTCAGATTCACAGGTCAGGCCTCATAAATTACCATGGAAACAGGGGTGTCTGGTTGAATGAGAAATAACTCTTGCAATATACACACACATACACACACAATTAGGGCTGTGATCACTCTCTCTTCTGATTACATCTCATTTCGTCTCATTCTGTTGCCATTATAATTAATTGTAAACATTTTTGCAGATTCATTTTCTGCAGTGTTTTTTTTTCCACATTCCTGATCACAACCCTCAGCCTTTTTCGGTCTCCTGGGGCTGCAGTGGGTCTCATCAGTTGGTTATAGGCATGGAGGATGCCGTCCGTCATGTGGGGTCACCAGTCTGGGAGGAATGCTCCATGTCAGGGATGTCAGTGGTGGAAGGGGGTGTCCCACGGGAGACAAAACCCACAGAGTGAACCTCACCTATGAGGCCAGGCGCTGTTGCTTTCTCCTGCTTACGCTGTGTATTTCGTCCACATAAACAGGTGTGTGCTCCACCTGCATGTACATATACACTCTTCCAATTCCTGTCTCCAGTCATCTGTTTCTCACATTCACATTTGTGCAGTGTTGTGACCTCATGTTTGAGTGCTCACACGTTATGCTCATACATGCTCTCTCTTTTTTTTCTCTCCACGCTGCCTCTTATATAAAAGGTCTAATGTTGACTGCCGACGGTGCAAAAATAAAAAGGTTGTGTTGTAGCTGACTGCAGCAGAACAGAGGTGAGACAGGGGGTTGGGTGTGCAGACTATGATGGAGCACGTCCCTTCAGGTTTCATGCACTTAATAGAAGAGAAGTTTAGCTCCCAGAAAAGTAAATTTAAAGGTCCTGCAGCCTGAAAAAAGCAAAAAGATATTCTGCAGCATTATGAAAATTACTAATGTAAAGAAGTCACGAGATAGAAATGAGCTCTGGAGAGTTTTGTTGTCATTGATACTGACTATTACCTGAGAAATAAGCTGAGGGACTCGTGTGTGTTTAGGGGGAGTTGTTAGTAGGACTGTCAAAATAAACACTATAAAAATGCGTCAATGCAAATTCCTTATAATGACAATTTTGTTTAACATGCAGTTAACACATGTTCTGTGACACTGGCCTTTGGTTGAATCCATAGTTTGAATCAGCTGCAGAGAAGCATTTGTGTCGCTGGCGGTGAACAAGAAGAGGTCTGTGTATGTAACCTGCGTAAACTACTCAAAGTCAGGTCTAACTTTCGGTGGAGCTATCTCACATCCTGTTTGCTGATTCAGCTCTGGTGGATGAAGTCAGCTGTCAGAGAAGATTTGTGATCACAAAAAGTGACAGTCTGAAGTTCTGTCAGTATTAGCAGATGACACAGCAGTCAGTCTTCCTGCTGTATGGACGGGGAAGCTCGTGGTTTTCCACTATTAGTTTCACAGTAGAACAGACTGTGCTGTTTGCTCGTAGTTGCAAGCTAAATAGTCTCCACTAGGTATATTTTTATCTGCAAAATGGAGCCTTGGAGCATTTCTGGACAATATTTGTTGTTGGGTTAATGTGCAAGAAAGGTACATTTGCATGAAGCAAACACAACTGCTCATTATCAAACAGCTGAGGAAATGTCCTTTTATACTGATGTACCTTTTATGGTACAGCAGTATAGTATAGTATTTAGTTTTTAATTTCCCCATCTTTGAATCAGGCACATGTGAGAAAACATATCACACCTCCAGTGTTGTTATTTATCGCTCATAAACATGATGAAGTTTTCAGTCCAGTGGCTGTGTACAACTTTACTTTCCCTAATCTAATCAATTATATATTGGCAATAACATGTGTTAGTTAATGATGTCAATCAGTGTGATGATATTGTTTTCAGATTTGGAAAAAGCCTTATTTCCATCTGTGGTCTCTGCAGGTTGATGCCATAAGAAACAAACAAGACATTGTCCACAGAAACTAAACAAAACAGCATCAAATCAAGTGTAAGAGAACTTTAAAGGAGCATATTTTAGTGTTTGTGAAACCGAAAACAGAAAAAGTCACCATCACCGTGATAAATATGAAGAATAAAGGTGATGGGTGTTTTACATACAAAGCATAAGAACGCTGCCGAAACATCAAGAGCCTGGCATAAATTTCATTAATAGTCTACTTTTGCTTTCCACATCCTACTATCAAACTTCCATTATCTTTCAACATCATTAATTGTTTCTTGAGGAAGCACATATTGATGGTCCAACATGTGCGGAACTGTCTGAGGCCGACTTCGCTGACAAGTCATTTCCATTCTAGTACCCTGACCTAATCACCATATCTTATTATCATTCACATGAAAACACTAATTACAAAGGCAGGGTGAACCTGATTTATGCTAATGGAAACGTGAATATGCTACGGATGCATTAATCTAGAGTATAGGACCCTGTGCTGGTGTTAACTGTGATTAGCATGTGATTACCATAGCATGGGTTATATCTACTGGAAGCCCTGTTTCTGATGGGCTCATGAAAATCTCTCCACTCGCTGGCAGGGAATGAGACAGTGACTCTTCACCGCATGAGGAAATAACATTAATAATACAAAATGAACAATTTTGATTGTTTTCCTCTAAACAAAAATATGTAATTAGCAGGCAGCTGATTTTAATGCATCCAGTTAAAGATGGAGGGAAGTAGCAAAAACATGGAGGCATCAGAGCTGTTAGTCATAGATGATTTAGAGGATTAGGATGAAAGTACCACAGAAATATGTTAAGAGGTCAGCCCTCCCAAACTACAAAGAAGAGAAAACTTTTGTATTTGGTTCTGATTTTGAGATCTATGCAGTGATCCAAATGCAGTGAAGGTGAAAAAGGTCCTTTTAGGAGCTCAGATCAACTACAGCGTCTCTTTTCCTTATTTGTATAGACCAACAGTGTTTTAGGCTTTCTGACTTTCCTCCTCTACATGAGGCACCTGGCCTAGAGACCAGATCTTACTGCTGAATATGTAAATCCTTAATAATGAGTTCAAATGGGTTTATACAGTTTTTCATATTTTTTGTAGCAGCATTTAAAACACGTTTGTGGATGTAGTTACTGTAGTCTGCCTGCACACACCAGATGATTTTTAAATTTTAATTCAATTTAAAAATGAGGGGAGATCATTTCAACCGATTTTTAACATTATAATGCTCCAAACGCAAAGTCCAGTGTAGCAACGATTCAACAGTGGTGATTCCCCAGACACAAGATCTCACAGAAACTTGTGCGATCGAACGTGATTTCAGAAAAGAAACAAATATGGAGGACGATCAATGTCGTTATCTGCCTGTCTTGGTAAAAAGACTCTTTTATGCAACAGACAACCCCCCAAAAAACTTAAAAGATTTTGAATTTGTGAAAGCGCTGAAAACATTTGTCGGCAGTAAAAGTACGCAACATCTAGTCCTCAATGCTTCCCAGTCTGCTCACTCTCATTTGCTGCAGCAGGTATTCCCATCAGAAGTAGCCTGATCTGGACTTGAGATCACGGAGGCTCCGAACTTGATATTGACTCAATGCACTCGAGGACTATTTGGAAACAAGTATCTATGAAGGTCTTTGGAAGATCAGCAAGTCCTGGAGAACAGGGCATAGGTGGGAAGAAAAACATAAAACATCATCAGATTTATCCTTTAAATGCCTTCAAGTGATTTTGATGATGATTAAGATGAATGGCTCAAAAACCTGATATAAGTCCACGTGCCCTAAACGTTGTCAGCCCCTCACCCCAGAGTAGTGTGATACTGCAGGATCACATGTTGTGTTATAGAGAAGCTCAAATGCTTGATGACACCCAAACGCCAGAAATGCAGATGTGTTGAACACGACACGTCCTCTTTCGGGGTGCAGGTGTCTCCCAGTGGCAGTCTCCCCCGGCCCTGCACCATCTGTTGCTGCAGCTTCCAGCGGATGGGAGGATGCGTTTGTTTTGGGGAGACACGAGTGCACAAAGAGAGGGGGCCCATCCTTCTATCCCTGCTTTGATCCCTCCATTGAGCAGACCCAGGAGTGGCCCTCTCTGTTGCTCTCTCTCTCTCTCCCTCTCTCTCTCTCTACTGTCTACAT
>OMNW01010326.1:0-10212 GCA_900303245.1 Selene dorsalis
TTCCTCTCTCAAAATATAATTTCTTTCCCTATAATTCCAACACTTGCGGTGTAGAACCTACACCCAGCCCTGAGGGCTGGGTGTCACCATAGGATGTGATGATGTGCAATTCAACAGGCAGTGAGTTTAGCTGCAGTCCACTGGTTCAGCCAGTTCATCTTAACCAACCTAAAGGTCACTATGTGAGAGTTCTGCCGACTCCACTTGAATGATTTTACTCTATTAATCTCATGTGTAACCACTTACAGCAGTGGAACATGCAGACATAAAGACAGTCTGTCACAGATAATTGAACATTACTGGTATTCAGTTGCAGAGCTTAGCTTGGATGAAATAGAGCTGACTAAAGTCATGAGGAAAATGCTTCACTATGCACAAAGCACTAAACAATAAGTAGGGCACGTATATAAACGGGTCTGCTCAAAAGACGATACTTTAATAGGCCTTGGCTCACTCTATATTTTTTTTTCAGCAGGATCCAGAGTAAAACCACTAAATTTGTCCAAGAGCGGAACAGACTTCATGAAGAGATTGAAAACTGTGAGCAGAGTTTAGTTTGTATAACCACTGCTGGTTGATGCCATAGTACAGTTGTATACTGTTTATTGTTGCTCTGATTTCCTCCAGTCTGTGTTACACCTACACCTCCTCTGTGATATTTGTTTTCTGGACTGTGCTTTTGCTTTTTCATTTTTATTGTAATATTCAAATGTGTGTCCACATTGTAATGTAAGATAAGGTTCCTTTGGGATAATAAAGTTGTCCAATTGCATCCACTGCAAGAAAACATACAGTAGTCTTCTTCTAATTCGCTGATGCATTTCACATTCAGCTACATTTATTTGTCAGAGTTACTCTGCAGCAACAGTTTGACATACTAAACACTATAGGGCCATGATTTGTCCTATGTAGCTTTAAACCATAGTCAGACCATAGGCTACTCCAGTAGGCTGTTATAAATAGGCCTATGCAGGATCTTGTCTTCCGTCTTAAGGCTTTCTTTCTTGTTTGTTTGTTCACATTGTCTGTTCCTCTTATTATTGCTCACCGGCTCTTGTGAGGTGAGCACCACAGCACTGACGTCATTAATGGATTACTCTTTGATTACTTCTTTCCCCAATGGCTCCATTAGCCACTGACGCGCCGGTCGGAAGTGGGTCGGCTCAGCATTAGTGGGTGTGAAGGTTGTAGTCTGCATGCTGGTTCAGTAATAAGGTTGTTGTCTGTCTGTAGTGCATGCTTGGAGTTTGTCTCATTCAAACAACGGAGGGTAAGGTAAGCATTCTCATTATAGCCAGGGTTTAACATAGCTCTCAGTCATAGTTGTTGTTACAGTAGACAACAGTGAACAGTTTCAGCAAGGGCTTTTATTTTTCTGTGAAACTGATTTCATCAATGACTTTTAAAAATCTTCTCACTTGTTTGTACAGAAGTGAGAATCATCAGAGGGTAGCAGTCTGGTGTATATTTAATTTCTCATCTCAATATTGTCCAGGACCTGTCTCCTAAAGGTCATAAAATAATCATCAGTAGTTAGTGTAGAGGGAGAAAATATTGTTTGCCCAGAAATCCCATCAAGTAACCTCTAGTACCAAGATGTTAAGAAGGATAAGTATGGTAGTATTTCATCAGAAAAAAAATGAATCATTGAATCAAATGTAAAATTATTTAGCATCAAATCTCAGTTGTGAATATGTCCTGGTTTACTGTAGGTACCGAGACATGAATTTATAGATTTATGTTGATTGGTTGAACAAATTTTCACTGTTCTTTGGTATTTACTGTTCCATATTTACTGTCTGATGAAGAACAGACTTGGTCAGATTCATCGCCAATGAAAATAGGCTGGTTGGAGCTTGAGTGAAGCTGAGTATGTGTGTCGCTCTCCCTACTCATTTGAGATCCAGATATAATGAGATAAAGCTTCGTCACTCAGAAAAGGGCAGCAGAGGTAATTAGGTTTTTTGGCTGCAGCTATGGAAATGTGGCTGTGACCTGAAGGCCTCAGCTTTGCTCTTTAGTCTGACCCCTTTGGTCTCCTTCCTTTCTCTCTCCCTTTCAGTTTACCTTCCTGTAAGCCCTCTTACTTTCCCCCTTGATATCGTCCTCCTGTCCTGATCTCACCACTTGGGAGCTCTCTGCCCACACAACATGGCAGACACCCCAGCGTCTACCTTCACTGAGGACGGTCTACCTGTGCAGTGGAAATGTTCCGGTCGACGCAGCAGGAAGCCGGGGTGCTCCAATATCTTCTCTGGGGTCAACCTGCACCAACTGCACAGGCTGTTCAGAGCAGCGGGAGACAGAGACGCCGAACATCGAGCAAAACTGGTGTGGAGAGGAATGGATGCAGATATGGAGGGAGCAGAGGAGAAAGAGGAGGAGGAAGGGGAGGAGAGACAGGTTGAGGCAGGACTCGCCCAGGCCATGGTGGGGCTCAGAGTCAGAATGAGGAATAAAGCAGGGATCAGGGTGGAAGGACACAGAGACCACAAGTGGCTCAAAGCATCTGGATATCTCAGGTAGGTGGCAGTGTCAAATACCAAGAGGCTGGGGAAAAAGTGAAGAAAGCATGTGAAAAATGTAGATGAGGAGTTAAAAAAGTCATGAGAAATCCTTCTAATACTTTGTGATTGTTCTCTCCTTACTCTATTAATAATGAAATACCTGCCATCATTTGAACTTCTTGATGTTCAAGGCCTTGTCTATCTTATATCCAGACTCCAAATGCTTCATAAAATGCAGTGTGTAAATTGTCATGTGCCTAACAAAGTCAGCATGACCTCACAGGACTGTCCTCTCCCTCTCTCTCTCTATCTCTCTCTCTCTCACACACACACATACACACACAGCGTTCAACATTCCTCACTGAGATGAAATTAGATTTGTTGGAGAAGTAATGAAGTGCCACAGAATGGTAAAATGGTGCCGTGAGTCTAAAGGACACTGTAGTAATAACAAAATGGCGTCCAGGCATCATTTTATTGACCTCACGTCAGTGTGACGCAGCTGGATGGACCGCCGTGAAATTTCACAAGGACTTTCATTCAGACATTTTGAGTGAAATATCTCAACCACTGTCAAATGGAGTGTGATGAAATTTGTTGTAGATACTTGATTTCCTGGACCATGGTGTTAGACTGTATGGTCAGGAATTTTGTCTCGCATGGTAAAGTGACGGAAGTTATCGGATGCTACACTACACGACATCTTTTTAAATCAGTGGCTGAACGGCTATTTGTGTTTGCACAGAAAAATCCCAAATCAACCAGTTTTAGAACTAATAAAGTTCATTAAAGTTAGAATTGTATTTTCATGAAGAAAGTATTATAGGTGGTCTAACATGTTATTCTTGCAATACAATAATATAACTAAATCAGTTTTCACCTCTGTGCTCCAGGATTGAGGAGCCTCTATCCAGCTACACTGTTGTGGGTGAAGAGACCGACTCAGTGCCAAGTTCTGGAGAGTTCCTGCTGTCCACTGAAGAAGACATCCCGGAGAACCAAAACCCATTTAAACCCTCCTCATGGAGGTTGGGTCTGGCAAGGCAGGACAGTGCCAGAGACTCTGAACGCTACCTTCACCGCATCCTCCACTAAAAGCTGATTGGAGTAAATGGAATAACACACACAGTGAGGGAAGATGCAATAAAGTCATGAAATGCAGGACTGATTTTGAAAGGACACATTGTATTCCTACTTTTAGCAACTTCTGCTAACATTTGCTGTACAATGTCACACCCCAACACAAAGACATACCAGTGAACCCTGGTAAACCTGCTTTGGGATTAGTCCAACTATTATATTCAGATGCAGGCATGTTGCCTGTAGATTAGCACAGTCAACAGAACGAAACAAGTTGTGTGTAACAGAAATCAGCTGGTGTGTAAGGCTGAAATCACATTTCTGATTTTCTGCATTTCAAATGCACAACAGGCGCTGAACTTTCCACAGATATATTTTCATGATAAAGAATATAATTCTGCATTAAATGTTAATGTTTCCAGAGCACTTTAAGAGCATTTCTTATTTGACATGTTGTTACTCATACTCAGTACTGACAAGTCCAAAGTGAGATGTCGTCAATTACTGTAATAAATCACATTCTGGCAGGCCAGAGAGGGAACCCCAGCACTGCCTATCATTACATCTTATCTATGTAATTGTTTTTAAAGCTGTATTAGTAGATTAGTTGACACTAATTGTGTCTGCCTACTCTTTCTGCTGTGTTCAGCAGTGACTGTCACAGCTTTTGCACTAAAAACAGCTGGCTGCAGTGGCTGGAAACAACACTGTTGTGGGCTGTGTGGACCATTGAAAATATAATAGGTGTTGCTTATAGCACTTTATGAAACATGGTGTGATAGACTATAGGCACTGATTTTTGGACTGTAACATTTCTACCATTACCTGCAGCAGTATTCGTGAATAAAATACAGTAAAGCATGAATTCCTCATATTTGTGTGGCTTGACTGTGTCTGACTGTAAATGTTCCTCATTCACAAACCCAAGTCATCTGTATTAATGGAATATGTTTTTAATTATAATCTATCATTAAATATTACATACAAATTATACAGTGCATTGTCACAATACATTTCATGTCAGTTCGGTACAGCAGAAAGTTACTTTGTTGTTTACTGAGGTCCACCCCACGAGCCATAAAATTAACACAAATCAACATGGCCGAGACAAACAGGAGCTTGTGCAATCACCAACACCCCCTCCCCCCTCTGCCTGTTTATAGACGAGATCGTTTTGTCTTTTTCACCAACGACTTAACTCATCAGTGTGAGGGGACAAATTAGGTGAGCCAGTCAAGCTGAGCTCAGTTTGCTTCCTAAACCCCAAAAGTGCCTCTGCTTCCCAACATCACCCCAAATGACTTGCAGATCCTAATCTAAACAGTTAGGAGCAATGAGTAACTGTGAAACAAGTTCACGTGGTTCTGTGTTCACTGCGTAAAGACGCCCATGAGTCGCCCAGTTCCTGAATCTTTAAGACTTCACCACAATGAACACGTCTCTTATTTGTTAAAAAAAATTACAACACTGTTCTTCACTAGTGGCTTTGATGCTCTCACCAGCCCAGTGCTTTTAACTGCATGCGAGGGTATATGCAGGTGAATAATAAAAAGGCAGATTGGTATGAAGAAAAAAAACAAACACATGGAATGCAACACCTCCCATCTGAAAAACAAAAGAATGAAATATGAGAGGTTTTGGACTGGTGTGCATGTGTGTGAGTCAACGTTACGTGCACACGGGAGTCCAACAGAAATCTCTCTTTCTCGCAGGAAGATACGGAAACTTAAATCTTCACTGACATCCAAACAAGGCACAGAGGCAAACAGGGAAGATGCATTGTGAAATTCTTTCTCTTTTGACCTCATCTCTCCACTCTTTCACCCACTCTGTCACCAAAATATCCATAAGGACAGAGGGGTGGGATGGGGTGATGACATATCCATTTTCGGGACAAAAACCTACACTCTCAGATTCTGCCCGCGCATCTCATTCTTTTCCCCTCTTCTGCTTCCTGCTGCTCCTCCTTCAGCTCTTGGCTGCTCCGGTTTTACCACCAGGTGAAGAAGGGTCTTCTGCTCTGGAAACTCTGCGTGTAGGACTCGCTGTTAGCTCTCTGAGGCGCTCTGGCTGTCTCAACGATTACCGGGGGCATCTGAACCAACTGGAGGGGCGTTTTACCATCCTTAAGGGCTTGGCACAAGTTCAAGATCTTAATATGAAAAAGGGAGACAGAAAAACTATGTCAAAGAAAAACACTTATAGTGACTTCATGCTTTAAAACAAAGACAGTCATCCTAGGAGGAACAGCTTGGAAGAGCTGAAAAAAGAAGTGGTAGAAACACTTTTTTCATGAGTATCACTTCCTCCTTTTGGCTTCAGTTTTATTAATTTATTGTTTTCTACTTTTTTTAGAAAAGAGAGGAGAAAACTTACCTGTCCCCTCATTACAGCTACTTGTCTGTGAAACTGCCCTCTGTCAAAACCAGGGTCTTTCTGCCAAGATACAACAGACAAGACATGCATGTTGAACAAAACATTTAAAACCACACAACTGAGTTTCCCTTCTCCATGTTTTGTAGATGGCCTTTTTTCAGTGTTTACATCCCTTTTAGTCTCCACATAGATGTTGGTGTATAATAAATCCAAGGTCCTCCTTACCTTGAATAGTTCATAGAGGTCCTCCTCCAGGTCCTTGATAAAGTTTGGGTCAGAGAGTTTGGGCAGGACTAGCTCTCTAATTTCCTGAGAGAAAGGAACTTTTGCCTGGGAAAGCCACGCCCAGTAGAAGGGGTCTGGTGATTGAAAAATGATACCGTTATTTAATGGTTATATACGTACACAATGTGTAGACTAATAGATTTAACATTTAGGTTAGAGGATACATGTGTCATAGATAAAGCAGTGATAAAAAAGCACGCATTACACCCTGCTGAGGGCAAGAATTGATTGGCTGGGTGTTGGGCGGTGTGGGTGCTTACAGGCTCTCCAGGAGTCGGGGTGTTTGAGGGGGAAGGCGAGGCCATTGTCTATGGCTGCCAGTTTAATGATGGGATCCTTTACCACCACCCAGTCTGTGTCCTGCAGAGAGGGCATGAGGGTACAGGCAAGACTTCAACTTTAATCCTAATTCATTTCAGACAGACATACAGCAGGCAGAACACAAACACATATTCAGCCATAGCTTTACAGTACAGTATGTGTGTGCATCCTCACCCTGTTCCCAACAGGGTCCATTGGACAGTCGTACTTGAGCAGCCAGTTGTCATTTCCCCTGTCTGCAACACAAAATAATAGATTCAAATTCATCCTAAAGCAAAAAAAAAAAAGCCTTACATCAGCTCTTTGAGGAAGATGCAGCCATGACACTGAACAACATCTTGCTCAGTGGTGAATGAAGTATTGACTTTAAGTAATAGCAGTAACAGTATCCCATAAGGAAGCCATGCAAAACAAAAGTATTTCAAGCGTTATAAAGTCTAGTTAAGAGTTATCTTTGTTGAGGACTGTGACCTGTGTTCCTGATGATGTAATCGAGGACTACGAGCCGCTCAAACTGCAGCTGGAGCTGGCGATTAGTGTTTTCAGGCAAAGGCTCTGCTTCGAACCTCCGCAGCCAGAAGTCTGCATCCTTGTATCCGTCAACAAAGAGCTGGAAGGAGCCAACCTGGTGAAAGTAAAGCAGATTGTGGTGTTTCTGTTACATGCAGCACATGTATGGGCTTGAGCTTTGGTTTCATTTTTGTTTTACACTCTGATGCCAATTTCACTCACTGAAGAGCTACTAATTGGACCCTGTGGTGAGACTGTTTTCTCTACAGTTATCTTCAGTGTAGCTAAAATGGCATTTAATTCCAGCAATATAGAAATCCATGTTCCAGTCAATGCATTTTAAAGGCAACAATTTTATTCCTTTTCTTGAGCATATTTGAAAAATATTCAGAGAAAAGTCAAGAAAAGGCAGAGTGAAGTCAGAGCAGATAAGACACACAACGAAAAACATTCATTTAAATAAAAGGGTGAACTTTTCCTTTACCAGGCATTGGAGGATTTGAGCATATTTGGTGAATAATTCACAGAAATTTATCACTGAATAAAATCGCCTGTGTAGCAAGTGTGTGTTAAATTACCTTAGGTGGCAGTCCAATCCTGTGGAAGCGCTGTCCAACTTTAGGCACCTTCTCCAGGGCTAGCCTTTTCCCTCGAGATTTGACTCTGTCTATGGCACTGTAGTTAAATGTTTCACTAGCCAGATAAACCACCTAAAGGACAGATGACACATCAGAAGAGGAGAAAATGTGCTCTTGTAATGTTGTGGTACCGCCATGTTGGTCAATACCTTGGTCCTAGGAACGATGTTGAGCTCCAGTTTCTGATCGACCAGGCTGGCCCCAGCCTCGGAGAGGTAGCCTTGGTTCAGGACCAAACAGTCGCGGCCAAAACAGCAGGGGCAACACAGTTTCTGAAGCCACTTCGTCCACTTAGGGTTCAGCTGTCCATAAGGCTCTTCATTTTTGGGTTTAAACACGCCGATTATCTTCTGTGTAGGGACAACATGTGGGGATAATGAGAATGAAGTAAAAGTGCAACACTGAAAACAATGTGTGGTTGTGTATGACACAACTAATTATTTAAGTTCAAGGGTTCATCTTAAAAAAAGATAAAACATACAGATGGGCCATAGAAAAAGTAGATCATTCTGCTCAAGCTATCTGAAATTAAACTTTAAACATTGAGAAGTTGTCTCACTATTGAAATCCACTGCAACCACCACTGTGAACTGCAGAAAATGAAATGCACACTTTCTGTAGGGCTGAAAGAAGTTCAGTGTTGGATAAGCAATAAAAAGATTTGGGAGCTGTGTCACTTCAGAGCTGTCGACAGACATCACATTGTTGCATTATGCAAGTATGACACACATACGCCGATTACAACATGAAACTTGGTCATAGAAGAGAATTATATCCTCACACAGAGAGGTAGCACATGACCACTAAGCACACTGGTGACTAACTAAAGAAACTGGAGAGGTGGTGGGGGCAACGGGGGCAGGTCATTGGATAAAAACCTCACACAATGAGCCTAGAATAGACTCGTTTCTGTTTTTTAAACTTTTAATGGTTGCAGAAAGTGGAACAGAAAAGGCCTGGGTTATCTTCTCTCCAACAGATTGAAAACACAAGTGAAATGACTAATAATCTAGCCACAAAGTCCAGAGACACCCTTCCTTTTTTTTTCACAGGGATTGAACACAACACACACTTTAAGCAGGGAAGATGGTGGGAGGAGAGTATCTCAAGACTTTTAATGGTCCAGTCCAGCAGTGCTAAACAAAGTTTATTGCCATTAATCTGTAATGATTTAGAACGAGTCAGGAGACAATGTAGAGGGTGACAAATGAAAACAAATCCTCTATATTGATCCATGGAGTGACTGATTGATTTTTATGGACTTTTATGTAGCAATTTGAAAATGTTGTAAAGCACTTGCAGAAATAGAGTGATTACAAGTGCTGCGACTAATCAGACACATGCACTCAGCATCTTCTGTTTGATTAGGTGTGTAAGACTCTGTCCTGTGCCAATATAATAAAGAGAAAGTACGAAAACAAATCCTGGGAGGCTACCTGAATTAATGGGTGACAGTTTAGATGGGGGTTCACTGACACCTACACCAACACAACTGCAGTCAGTCAGATTAATGAGGGAGCTAAACAGCCAGGTCAAGAAGTTACAAAAAACACTACAATCTGAAAAAAAAAATTGACAGCTTAGGTGTAAGTCAGCAAATTTGACAAACTGTCTAGCATGTTTCTGATTTGAAAGCCACTACCAGTCAATCAATGCAGCAGCAAAGTGGCAGGGGTCTTCAAAATGGCAAGTACATTGATCAGAAAACCACAAAAACAGCTGAGGAGCTCTGTGGGAACAGTGTGAGGAGGGAGGCTCTGTCAGAAAAGCTGACATTGCCTTAACTGTGACAGGTGCTACAAGATGACTCAGGCAAGGAAAATGTTTGTTTTCATTTATCCTACTAGCAATGGTTTAGGGTATCTTAGAAGGCTAGTTACGTTTTGAATAAAGCTGTGTTTAAACTTTGTTATATGGATCTGCATTACTTGATGCATTCATACTGACACTGCTGTTCTGTGTATGTATGTTTTAATGAACCGCACCATGGCCAAAGTCAGTTTTACACTTTTTTGAACATAAAGTTGCACTCTGTTCCACAAAAAATACTGGATGTTTGTCGGTTTACACTTGATGCATGTTTTGTTTGCATGCCTTATAGCCTATTTGCCAAGTCATCACGGGCTAGTTGGAAGAGGCCTTTCCTAGAAGCGACTAACACTGTCATCTTGCAGTCAGTGCATCCCATACAACATTTCACATTTCACGGATCAGTCAACAGATAACAAAAGGAGCCGATAACACAGCAGAAACTGTCGGCAATCGGTGGTTGTGAGTTAGCAACTGTTCCCCTTACCCCCTGTGAATCTTTGACAAAATAGCTCCCACTGGATCCCTGGTAGATCCTCTCTGGGTAGATCCCCTCTTCTATGGCTCGCTCGGCCTTTCGGATGATCTCTCTGAACTCAGGATCCTCCGGGAAGTCGTTCCTGTGCGGCTCCCGCGGCGAGCTCCCGCGATCCCGGTCTAGCAGTGGCTGTCTCTCCCGGCTGCGC
>OMNW01010327.1:0-11578 GCA_900303245.1 Selene dorsalis
CTCCTCCAACACACTTTTTGTCCCCCTTGCCGGTATAGATCTGTGAAATGTTGGCAATGGGTGCTGCTGTGGCACCGAGCCTCTGCAATAGCCACGGTGATGTGAGGAAGATTACATCAGAAAAAGGACGAATTTCTCCTTTTTTTTCTTTCTTTTATTTGCCCAGTCATGACATGCAGGCTTCGTACAATAAGTCAGCCATGATCCACCTTCCAGAAATATTTGGAATCCGGTTGGCGACCCAAAGGACATTGCTCTTTGTAGATGTGAATAATCAGCCAAACTCTGACCCGCTCAAGCTGATAGGAGCAGTTGTGACACTGGATGTCAACAAATGGTTTTAAATTAACAGAGCCGTGATGGATTTAACGTTGCTCTGGCTTCTCTACAACTATATAATTGCAAAACTGCAGGTACTTAGTGGACTTTATGATTTGAAAAGGAGTTTAAGATTCAGGAAAAGTCTTTTGCAAAGCTTAACGCACAGTACACTGAACCTTAAAGTAACCCAATGCCTCAGATAATCCTAACATACTTGATGCTGAGAGGATGCATTAAAAAAGAAAAGATCACCGTAGACTATAACAATCTGTTTTTATTCTCTATTCCGAACAATCAGTTTATTTAAAATTAACAGTCCTCACAGGTTCCATTATTATAAAAGGCCAAAACATTAAGGTCACGTCTCTGCTTATAGTAATAGAAAGGATATATGAAATTCTAAATCAGATAATATACTAATGATGAATGCTGTTCCGATACACCACTTTGTAATATTCGTCGGGCTCACACACAAAGACAGATTCATTAATATCATATTAACTGTCCAGTATTTTTTTTTGCTCTGCTGCCATGTTTGACTGTCTCTCTGCACACACCCCTCACATTTTTAACTCACATCTCCTTCTTTGCTTCCTTCTCACTTGCTCTCTCTGTCTATCTCTTTCTTTCTCTTTCTGTCTCTTTCTTTCTATCCTCAAGTGGTTGCATTTCATTTTTTGGTTACTCAAAAGAAGACATCCTTTTGCCTGAGTTACCACAAGAGACATTGCAGTGGTTACAGCATTTCAGAAAGACTAGCTGTGGTTTGTGACACCTTGATGGTTTTCTCGCACCATCCGAGGATTAAACTGAATTCACGTTGATTTGAAAGATGGCTTCTTTTCTTTCAGACCGCCTGGGTGACCTCAGTGCCGAGACCTTCCACCGTGTCAGAGACTGCATCTGGAACTTCCTGGGCATCCCCACTTGCGTTCACATCCTTTTTCAGTTCAAAGTCACTCTTGATCGGTGTCTCCTCTGGCACTTCGTTCCCATTAACACATTCCTCTGTGTGCACGGCAGTAGAATCTGTGCACTCTCCATTTACAGCTGGAGGTGCATCTACTTCCGCCACATCCTTCATGTCAGACGGGCTCTCTAAATCTCCATTCTCCATCTTGCTTTCAGCCTCGGGCTCTGGGTAAGTCACCTCTTCCACGGTGGCTTCCACTACTGCTTCAGGTTCAGCAGTAATTTCGCTGGCAGATACAGACTCTGAGATGACAATCTCAGGGACGGCTTCTGCTGCTTCCGGCTCAGCTGCTGTCTCGCTGCTGAAGGCTTCTGTTGCCACTGGTTCCTCTTGTTCAGGTTGATGTTCAGTGGTCACCTCCTCTGCTGGAGTCTCCAAGGCCTCAGGTGCTTCTACTTCCACAGTCTCAGGTTCAGGAATGTCAGAGGTGGCTACGACTGATTCTGGCTCAACTTCTTCTAATTGTTCCACCACTGCTGATTCTGCCACATCAGCTTCTTTCACTGGTTCTGGCTCTGGTGATTGTTCTAGCGCTGGCTCTGGTTCAGGTTCAGGTTCGGGCTCAGATGCTTTCACTAACTCTGGCTCTGGTACTTGCTCTGGTTCAGGAGCTTGCTCCAGCACTACCTGCACAACTGGTTCAACCACTGGCTCTGGTTCAGGGACAGCAGCAGGCACCACTGTTTCCTCCACAGTTGCTTCGGGCTCAGTAACAGTCTCTGTGATGGGCTTTGGCTCTGGTTCCTCAGCTGCCTCCTTTGTGATGACTGGAACCTCTGGTTCTGGCACAGATTCCACAGCTGCAGCAGGTTCTTCCACAGGTAGCTCCTCAGGTACAGCTACAGGCTCAGGTTCAGCCTCACTTTGCACAGGTTCTACTGATGCAGGAGTAGAGAGTTCCTCTGCTGCTGCTTTAGCCTCTGGGATTTCCGCTGGGGCTTGTTCCTGCACCATTGGGGCTGACTCCTCTGCTGCTTGAGCTGGTTCCTCTGCTGCTAGAGCAGATTCCTCTGCCACTAGAACTGGTTCTTCTGCTACTAGAGCTGGTTCCTCTGCTGCTGTGATTGGTTCCTTTGATGCTGGAGCAGATTCCTCTGCTACTACAACTGGTTCTTCTGCTACTGGGGTTGCTTCCACTGCTGCTGCAGCAGGTTCTTCTGTCACTGGAGCTGGTTCCTCTGCTGCTGCAGCTGGTTCTATGCGCAATTGGTGGTACTTCCTCTGCTGCTACAGCTGGTTCTTGTGTGACTGGAGCTGCTTCCTCTGCTGCTGCACTTTGTTCTATTGCCACTGGAGCTGCTTCCTCTGCTGTAGCTGGTTCCTTTGCTGGAGCAGGCTCCTCTGGAGCTGCAGCAGCTGGTTCTTCTGGAGGTGCAGATTTTGGCTCCTCTGGAGCATCTACAGCTTTAGTTACTGCTGCCTCAGCAGACCCAGCAGTTTCCTTTACCACATTGTCAGCCTCAGCTGTCAACTGAGCTCCTGTGGGTGGGGCTCCATCTTCCACTTTAGTAAACTCTTCTGTACCAGCAGCTGCAGTCTCACCCTTCGTCTCTTTTGGGTCACTCACATCATATCCCTTCTTCTTCCTGCTCAGTTTGCCTCCCATGATGTCTCCTAGAAACAAATGGATGAAGTTGTCTGTTAGTATGAGAAATAAAACAGTTTATTTTAGCCCACTTCTTGAATCATCGCTGTTTTAAAATGTTTAAAGACTAGTCAAGAGAAAATGCAGTATCAAGAAAAATGCAGTATCTCTTTAAGACATAGTCAGACAAACACATTCATTCCTTTCATTCCTGACCAATGTTCTCTGGGATGTGGGACAAAACCCTTGCCACAAGGCAGACATGCAAACCCTCACACACTGTGCCACCCATGTTTGGAGGTGATACTCCTAATTTACGCATTTGTATTGTTTACCTTGGTTTTTTTTTAAATTTCATTTCCAGTTATTCCCTCCATATTGTCTCATCTAAAAAAGCTCCCATTTTCTTGCTTCGTTAAAATAAACAACTGCTGCTTGGTTTAGGCTTAGATCCTTCACATGTAAAATAGGTTTTGTCTGGAAGGAGAGTGGAGAGAAGTCTATTCTCTACAAGTGACGTTCAACTTGGAAACTGCTCTTTACCAAACACAGTTTGGCTTGAAAACAAATGTAAATGCATGGGAACCTTACTGAGATCAGACTCTGTAACCTTTCAGGAATTCCTTGGTGAGGCTTGCTGCCAAATGAACCCACAACTCTGAGTTGCTCATCTATGATGTAGATGCACAACGATTCCTGTCTCAGTGTGTTAAGCTACAAGGTCTGCAGTGTATTGAGTGTGACGGTACATTTGCATAAAACACTTTTCAAAGCAGGATCCCCTGTACTTTCCTGTAGATTCTATGAATGGAGCAAATGTGCACCATAGACTTGTAGTGGTTTCAATGTAAGGACACTATTGTATCTGTAGAGGAAGATTGCCACAGAGTGTGACTTCCCTTCAGTGGAAGAACAGAGAACTGGAAGTTCAACTTTATCTAGTTTCAGCTGACCCAGAACAACTAAGCCTGTTTGAATATCATGCAAAAGAGAGGTCTCCATTCTGCACAGATATTAGATCATACTTTTAGTACATGTATTTTTAATGACACAGTCTGCTCATTGGAGTTGACAGGTGCTATAAAAAATAAAAGCGAAATTATTATGCAATAGGGTCTGATTCTTTCTTTCTTTCTGTAGTTTTATGGCCACAGTGGCGGTAATGGGGGCAGCAAAATGGGGGCAGCATGCGGGTGCAGGTACGAATGGGAACTGTCCATAGTGCTGCAATGGAGCAATTAAGACAGGATGCGCCACACATCAGGTTGAGGATTGGCTGCGTAACCATTACATCGATTTACAGTCAAACGCCCGTTGGTGGAAAAATAGAATAAAAGTAATTGTGTGTGCTTTCTCAGCAACACCACTACATCTGTCTTGTGACACCTGAGACTGTTTTTTTTGTTTGTTTGTTTGTTTTTTTTATCTGGTTTATCTGGTTTATCCCCCCCCCTCCTCCTCCTTTTTTTTGGCCAAACCCCACTTGATGGCTCCGGCCTCCAAATCAGACAAAGCAAAATTTACAGTATGAAGAGAAAGCCTTCATATTTTGAGATCTGATCACCGTGGACTTGGACTGACAATTTGTCAAGATATTTCTTAACACAAAGGCAGAGTCAGATGTACATTAGGCGCAAGGCTTCAGGCTCCTGTGAGAGGGATAAAGGAGACGCGCTGAGGAATGGCAGCATGTGCCGGCCGGTAACAAAGGAGGATGATTCCTCACCAGCAGCTCCTCACTGACAAAACTCATGGCTCGGGCTAAGTTACACTGATGCCAAGTTCTGCTATAGTGGACTATAAGATATCACATAGGCTAATTATCCTACACGTATACACCGGCTGGGCACATTTGAGTGATAAAAGCTGGAGAGGGGTCTCCATCCCCCATTTCAACAGCCCACCACCCACCGCTGCCTTCCTCAGCTGCTCTGCCCTTTTTGTTCACGAGCATTTGAAAATGTCGCAGCTACACACACACTCACCCGGCCACGTGAAAGAAAACCAAATTCACAGCAACAAGAGCGTGAATACTAAATAAATTCATGTCACAACTTCATAACTTTGTTTTGCGCTTTTTCTTTTTATGCCAGTAAGATTTTTTTTAATCGCCCGGTCCTCTCCAAGCCCAGAGCTGGTGCCCGGGTATAGAGCCACAAGAGCCACAAGACTAGATCCAGTTCATCCAGAGAGAGAATAAAAGCAAAACTAAAGAATCCCGTCCGTATTGAAATCTACCCACATATTTGCATAATAGGAGGAAGAGAAAGAAAGAGAGAACAAAAGGTGAGCTGCAGCTCCATGGCATCTTTTTTTTACTCACTCACTTCTTTCTTTCTTTCTTTCTTTCTTTCTTGGCTTATACAAAATTGATAAAAGAAGTAAAAATGCTCTGATGTAGGAACTGACCTGTGTGTTTCTAGAGAGGGATCAGTTGGGCTTCTTCTCCAGGCTCCGGCTGGATGTGATAATGGAGGTAAAAAACCTTGGGAGTGACAGCTGCAGATTCCGCCCCTGCTCTCCGAGGTGCAGTATGGGACTGTGTTGTAAGTGAAGAGTGCCCCTCGCAGTTTTCTCGACATCTGTCGCTATCACAGTCCAGCCTACCCCACTACTGCTCCGTCTGCAATCTATACACCCAGTCTTTAACCCCTCCTCTCCCGCACACACCCACTCCAGTACCACATTACTCCGGTGGATAAAAACCTTACATATTGAGAGCTGAGGGATGATTTTTTTTTAAATGACTCTTTCTTATGAGTTTTCTCCTTTACCAGGAAAAACCTCATATTGGAAATCACATCAGGGTTCCCCCTGCGGGAGTATGACTTTAACATCAATTATGCATAGAGATGTTATGTCAGTAAAACCATTTGAGCATCACACACACGCACGAGCACACACACATGCACGAGCACAAACACAAAGATTGTGGGTAAAGTATGAAACAAAAAGGGTGTTTCTTCATGAGTAGGCCAAACTGCTTGGACCAGAGTCAGTGAGTGTTTGGGCTGTGTGTGGGCTGACAACAAAGTCTCCTTAATCATGTGACATTATAAACATATAGGACCAGGCTTTGCTATTTGTCTTCTACGTGTTAATGGGACAAGGTTGGTCCGGGTGAGACTTAGTGAAATTCAACAACTGCCCCTCTCAGGTGAACATGTTGTGTCCTCCAACAGTGGGACCAAAACGACACAGCACAGGCACTGACACACACACACACAAAAAATAAAATAAAAATACATAAAAAATAGTGATGACAACCAAATAGTGCTTATTAATCAAATAAAGGAGGGGCATAACCACAAAGACATTTTGCCTTTTTCCCAACAGTATAAATAATTTACAGCATGTGTGATGAAGTGATTGCATATTGATTCTCCTCCCACAATCTCATTTAAACTGCTGGAGTATCATTTTCTTATTATCCAGAAAGCCTCATATATTTTCCAGTAACAGTCCACTGGAGGGGGGAAACTGGGTGTTTCCCTGGCAGTTCGCACAAACACGTTTTTCTTAACACTTTCTCAGATTGAAACTGGAAGGAAGACTAGATTAGAAATCACACAACAAATAGATCGGCAATCTGATCACATCACTCAAAGGCCACACACCTTGTAGAGCTGCCAAACAGGTTCCTTTTTCCTGTTCTAGGCCAATACACATATGTAAGAGCTGTCAGTGATGTAAACAAATATGTGTTCTAGGTATATTTTTGTGATATTTCTGTCATTATATCTTTTAATTTTACAAAACATATCTTAAATGTGGACAGGATTTGTTTTAACTGTTCTCTGTTTAAAGTGTTATTCCATCAGTTTCTTTTCTTTTCTTTTCTTTTACTCATCTGGCTTTCTTTCCATCTTTGTACAAAGTCATTTGATACTTTTATTGAGGAGACAGCGCCCCCTCCTGTCACAAGAGCTGACAACACAACACCTCCTCAACAGAAGAATCTCTCTGGGTATTAGGATAATAATGACATTAGATACTGTGGATGTAACGATAACACAGTTTTATGCAGACATCCAGTTATATTGCTTATCTAATAGTCATGATTCTTTCAGTGTGTATTATCACAGGAAAATAAAAACTGAAAAGAATTGATAAAGTCGATAAAAAAACAGTGACACAGAAGACCGGATCTGTTTTGTTGTTCGTGTTAAACAGACTTCTTCTTCCTTTTTGAGTTTTACTAAATTCTCCACTGTCTCTTTTTTATCTGTTCAGGAAAACAAGAAAATTGAAAACAATCTTGTTTGTTTCTCCTGCTGGCAGCACGGCTAAAGAGTAACAAAGGGGCAGCAAAGACTGACTTTCACATGATGCAAAAGCTCTGGAATGCATTCCCAGGAGTGTAACCACCATCCCGGGCCAACCACTCTGCTCCACATAGACAGAGGGCTCACAGACATGTGTGGAGGCCTTGGAAAAATCCCCCCAGTTATCATTGTTTTAATGTCCAAAACTCATTTGTCTGCAGCTCTGACACAAATAGGCTGAAGTGATGGAGAAATACAGAAACAGGTGTTTGGTGTTACGGGTCAATAGGTCAGGAGTGAGTGTGCGCAGGAATGTGTCAGACTGCTGGGAAGAGGAGGAGTGTAGCCTGTGCAGGTTAATATACTCTATGGATACATTAATGAACAGACAAGAATTAGATTTCACGTATAAAAAAAACAAACCTGATATTTTATATCAACCTTATGAAGTGTCACACCTGACTCTGCAGCTATAGACCATTTCGGGTGAAGCACATGGAAATAACAACAATGAAAGTTGGAGCAAAGTTGTATTAACTAAAAATATCCCACATTTTATTTTTTAATATGGGTAATCCCGTGTAATTACTGTTTTATGTCTGTGTTATGATCCACACAGGCCGAACACCAGGTCATGTGGTCCCCGTCGCTCTTGGGGGGGTGGTGGGGCCGGTGCGAAGGCCCGCGCCATGTAGGCCGAGTCCCAGGCCACACAGTCCTCACCGCTGGGTGGTCGCAATACAAAAACTGACCTTCACCCTTCGCCACTCTCGCAGACCATGTGGGATTTGGACCCCAGCCAGCCTCCCAATCCAAAATCACTGGCATAACCCCCAACACTGTCCAGCTGCATGTTTTCATCTCACCTCCACCATTTTATTGTCTTACATCACACGTCCTAATAATGCTTACTAATAATGACACAAAATACAATTCCTTGTTAATACAGATACAAATGCTTTTCATATCTATTCATTATAAGAAAACAAGCTCTTCTTCTAAAGATCTCGTTGATCAAACAGTAACATACTTGACCTAAGTGGGACTCAAACCTCAACCCTCCAAATCCAAAGTCACTGTCCAGCTGGTTGTGTAAAACCATCAGGTCCAGCATACTATCATCTGACCTTACACCTCCTGATTATACTTACTAATAATGTCAGTCCTACAACTGAAATGTTCTTCTACCGATTACAGCAAATTTATTTTCACAACTGCTCTGTCTGTGCAACATCTGACTCTTGACTTTAAGGTCACAGGTTTGATTCCCATGTTGACCTAGATCATACCTTGGCAATGCCCCCAGTGGTGCTCTCAAAACTTCCGGGAGGAACTTTTCTACTTTGTAATGCAGTCCTGCATTTGGAGGATGAGAACACCAATGGTACAAATTAAACCTGCAAATCTTTGTGTTTATTTCTTAAAACGTCAGATAGATAGAAGTTAAGTTCAAATCACATTCCTGCCCAGTTTTCAGTCAAGTATGAACAGCACCATCTACTGGAGACTTTCTCTTACAACACAAGTGAGTCACACATGACAAGACAAAAATGATTTTAAAACAAAAAAATACACAGTTACATTCATAATTTTTGTTTTTTAAGTCTAAACTTTATCGAAAACAGAAAATCTGTAACATCTGGTCGAGCCACAATATAGCCAGTTGATTCCCTATATATTTATTGATATTTCCTATATATCTATTATATTTGTTTGTGCTCCATTTATCACGCTCAGTTGTTTTCAAATAAAATGTGCATGTTTCTGATTGAACTTCCTTATTAAAACTACATACACAGTTGTCTTGTACTGCGAGTCCCTGGTAAGTCAAATCCTTGAATTCTAGTGATCCATGAATGTTAGTATTCATGCTTTTATCGCTGTGAAATCTGCAATGTGTGATGCATCCTTCCACCAAACCAAAGTATGACTCACTATTATATAACGCAAGTCATCTTCATCTAGTCTTTGAAATATAAAAAGAAGAACACACTCAATTGAATTGCATGAAAAAAAAAGCCTCCAAGGGCAAGACTGGCTTTACTGAAAGATACACACACACACACACACACACATACATATACAATGCAGATATAACTCCCCTTCTCCATTCTTTTTGCCTGCAGATGTATTGTCAGGTGTTAGTGTTTCATAGTTGTGTTGATAAGCCACAAAAGCAGTGTGCTTCCCAAGGACACTGGACCACAGTCTGTACAATGGCTGTGATACTTCTCAAATCATTTGTGGTCGACATTCATTGAGAAAAAGTAATGAATTTGAATGAGTGGCATGTGTGTTGAGCTGTATTTATGGATACCTTGGAGGAATGTGTTTCTTAGACTGCAGGGCACCAATCAAACTCTGGTGTCTTGCTTTTTGTTCTGTTTGCACAGACTAAGTAAAACACTGATTTGCGCTATTATCAAGCTCAAAGTGACACCTGAATAACTTTGACTGTTGATTATGTCTCTAGGATCAGAAATTAAATCCTGACTGTGAATCACACATATCATAACAGAACTATGATTATTCTCCTTGTTTAATCTCTCAAACATGCTGAACTGGTCAGAGGGTAACAGATGATATCACATGGTGTGCCTGATCAGCTGTAAGGAAAGAAACCTGCCATGACATCATTGCCTGGCATGTTGCCAAAAAAACTGTTTGAACTCATGTTCAATAAGTAATCAAACAAATTACATAAAACCTTATTACATATATGTGTGTGTGAGTATGTAGTAATTAGTGTATAATATTGCACAAACAAACGTATTTCACCGTATCAATTATCAAAGCGATGAGAAACTAATATATTCTAGTCGAATGTGCAGCGGTGCACTCTGGGTGCCAGCGCGGCGTCACGGTCAACTAATGCAACGCACCCTTGGCTAGTACTTTGTGTGAGGGCGGTGCTAGTGGAGCCCAAGCAGGCGCAGCAGGGCCTTGCCTTTGTGGTTGTAGAAAGAGAAGATGGCTCCCGTTCTGGAGAAACAGCTCCCGGGCGCAGCCGGGGCAGGCGAGAATAACAACGAAGAGGAAGAAGGACAAAATCTTTGGCAAGTTGTCCTGGTTCTTTAAAAACCTCCAAGGTTTCCAGGGGGATCTTTCGTGGGGGAGCACAACCGCTGCGGTTCTGCTTTGTCACCGCCGGTCGATCCCAGTCAAACACCGGCGGCCCGGCTAGCGGTAACATTAGCACTACATGAACTGAAGCTGGTGTTACTTCTATTAGCAGCCCTGCTAACGTCAGCTAACCGGGCTACTGTTGATTATATCCGTTTTATTCACTAATAACAATAAGTGTTGTTGAAATTATTGAGTCAAGTTTGAGAGAGCCGTTCATGTTTCCCAGGAGCGGGGACACTTTTCATGTCAGGACAGGAGCTAAACGGTAGTTAGCTCAGTTATGTAGATACAACAAGCTAACAGGGACAGTAACGTAAATGTTAACGAGCTAACACCTAAAAGTGACTAACCGAAGTATAAGGAAGAGAAATGTTGGCTCTGTTTAATGCCTGTCGTTACAAATGTTGCTGTTTTTCAGCTTTAGTTTGTCACTTTTCATAGATTCAGTAACGAAGCCAGTTTTTACTACTTATTTCCACCGTGCCGGTCACTGGAGACGACTTATCATCATTTCCTGTTTTTTTCTTTTTGCGTTGTCGTGGACACATAACCGAGCCAGATGAGAAGTGAAGATTGAATAACCCTCGCTGATATAATGCTAATGCTGAATGTAACTGTTTGCTGCCCAGTCACTGTTGTGGTAGCAGCCTGTTTACTCAGCTGGGCAGCTGTCAGTCTGCTGCTTCTCACCGTCTGTCCTGCAGCTATACGTCCTGCTGTCTATCCGTTTCCTTCAATATACGTCTCTTTGTATCTTATAGGACTTCCATACTGAGTGACGTTTCAACTAGATCAAGTTCAAAGTTGCCATCGGGAAAAAACATCCTGGTATTTGGTGAGTATTTTCTGAATCCACGTGTGTTTTAAGTCTGTGCTTCTGCAGGGCTTTGCAGTGCACCTTGAGGGAGTGGAGGGCCCTCAAACTGCAGACTGACACTGAATTCACAAAAGCTTGTAATAGTACAGTCGAAGCTTTCTGACTTTTCAAACATTCTGCACTTTAAGCTGCTCGACTCCCCACGCTTTTGAACAGAGGACATGGCAAGCATAACATCACAGACAGCTCTTTTTCTGAGTGGGGTGATATGTATTTGCGTGGGCCTTCCCGAAAACAGACCCGGACGATTTATTAGAGTCATTGTTGCCTCTTACAGCCATGACAACAGAGGGTAGTCATCCTTCTTGTAAGGAGTATATATGCTTTAATTTTAATAGCCAGTAAGATGAAGTGATGAATATTGGTACGTCTGTGCATCATATTAAATAATTATAAATAAAAGAAATCACTGATGTTGTGCATTCATAAGC
>OMNW01010327.1:11598-25269 GCA_900303245.1 Selene dorsalis
TAAGTACTATAAAGGATAAATAGCTGATGAATAACATGTCTTGCAGGTGAGGATGGATCAGGAAAAACGTCACTTATGGCCAAACTTCAAGGAACTGATCACAACAAGAAAGGGAGGGGACTGGAATATCTGTACTTAAATGTCCATGATGAGGACAGAGACGGTGAGTTTACACCCTGTACCTTTTTCTGTGGTTGTTTTATTGCTGTAGACTTCATAAAATAACAGCAGTATAAAATAATAATCTTGTGTCGCGTATTTAACTTGTATATTGTTATTGCTTTGCAGACCTCACACGCTGTAATGTGTGGATCTTGGATGGGGACGTATACCACAAAGGTCTACTTAAGTTTGCTCTCTCAGCCCAGTCACTACCTGACTGTCTAGCCGTGTTTGTTGCGGACATGTCACGACCCTGGACCATTATGGAGTCACTACAGAAGTGGGCGAGTGTGCTACGCGGCCACGTGGACAAGCTCAAGATCCCTCCTGATGACATGAGAGAAATGGAGCAGAAAAGTAAGTAATAGTTGACTTTATCTTCCTATATGTGTCCTGTGTTTTGAATGATTTTTGTCTCTGTACTGCTGATAAACACCAGGCTTTTATTTTTTCTTTTAATTGGTAAAATTTTGCAATGGATTTAACGCTCTTCATGGTCAAACATGGAACATGGAAATAATAAGAGAGGACTAAATTGAATTTGTCGTGTCTCAGTATGCACAAATCTGAGACCCAAGTAAAAATACCACATGCAAACATTCTTGCGAATTTATATTTCAGGCGAGTTGAAGGAAACAGTACTCAGAAAAAGTGCCTGAAGCATCCCAGGGTGAAAGTAATGGGAGTCTTACTATGGCTCACTGGCTGCTGGCTGCTGGGAAAAAAGAGAGATTGGTTAGTGTGCAGTCAAGGCGAAGCACTTGTACAGCGTTACATATTGTCAAGGATGTTTCTAGGTCATCATCAGAGAGGCCCATGATCCTCAGCTGTGTGTTCTAGCTGCAGGCAGCATCTGCAAATCAATGAGTGTGATGCACTCAGATGCTGCTCTCCTATTAATTTTAGAATTGGTCATCTCTCGCTTATGAACAGTTCTTTTGTGTAAAAAAGGTTGTTGCTTTTCAGACTTGTTAGTTCAGCCTGCAGGGTTTCACAGAAGGTTCTTGACTCACTTCAAAATGTTCTCACTGCTGTTCTTGTAAGTCTGAAATGACTTATCTCAGAGAAGACAACTTGTTTAATTATTGTGGATAAATTTGACATAAAATGGTTGAAAATGGTTTCAAAGTTTAATGAGCAAATACAGTGACAAGCTGTAACAAGTAGCGCTGTGTGCTGGCACATGTCAGAAATATCAGGCAGGTTGGAAGCCAAGTGATGACTCAGACATTTATATGTAATTACTTTGAATGAGTGGACATTTTCAATTTTCTTGTCTCATTTATTTAAATTCAAATGGCTGTATTACTTCTTGGAGTTTGTTGAGCATTCATTTTGGCCTCCAGTTTTTTCAGGTTAACTGTTTGGCCAAAATAGAAAAGTAGCAGGGACCCCAGAGAAATCTGACCAGCATTTTGACCCCACCCACTGACATGGTCAGATTTCCAGTTCAGCCGAGACATAAAGCATCTTCCAGCGTATCCGTGGTGATCAGGATCATGTGATGTCAGTAGCACATTTGTGTGACCTAGTCAGATTACATACTTGTGGATATGTATGTGTGAGTGAGGGAGGCAGGCTGACAGCTTGGCAGTATGCGCAAGAGGCTTTTGTCCAGAGAGTCTTGCAGGCGTCTTGCATCATGGTTCCCTCCCCTTCAACAGCAGCGTCAGGGAAAAGAAGGGACGTAAACTGAGTGAGTCTGAAAACAGTTAGTGGGCTGGACGCTCTGACTCCTGCTGCGCTGCAACTGAAGTAGGCTGGCTGCTGAGTCTCATGTCAAATTACAGGATCAACCTATCGCTGCCTGGGCCACACATTGAAATGAGAAATGTTTCACTTCTGTGGGAGGGACTGTTGCTTTTTTTTTTTTAGCAACAGGGTTTAGAAATAGTGGGTAGACAAACTCGTTGGGTATTTTGTTTTGTTTTGCTGCTCACTAGGTCTGTTCCACTTAAAGTAAGCACATAACCAGACAGCTATAAAAATGTTTAAACCATAAGCCAACAGCATTAAGTAGTAAACAGTTTTAGACTGGTGTGAAACCTGGGCTCATCCCACAGTAACCTGTGAGAGCAGATTTTGTTTATTTGAAGACCCATCTGCCAAGAAAGACAGACTTATTCACAGCTAATCATGAGCTGTAGCTTTAAGTTTAAATGGATAGACATTGTAAAAACCTAAATGCTAAATACAGACCTTTTCGTATTTTTTTTAGAAAGAACACCTTGAGCTCCAGTTTAAGTTATTTAAATGGAGTATATGTAATTTATAGAAGCCCGAGCCATACTCAGCTATGTGTACAATGCTTTTTGACCTCACCTTTGTTTGTGCAATAGGTAAATGGTTTAGTCGGGCAAAGTCTGTCTGTCTTCACTATGTATTTAAACTCCACCCAAAGTATCCGTTTGGTATCAAATCAAATGCTCACAACCTCTAGGCTTGAAACCACAGAGGTGGATGTTTTCATATCAAAAAGTGGTTGGGGGCGATTTTGTATTTGTATTTATTCACTAGTAGCAGTAGTAGTAGTAGTCTACTGATGTTGTAATTCCTAATTAATCTGGATTTGTGCCTGTTTTCATTCAATAAATCTTATAGTTGTATGCCAAGTCTTGGCCCAGTAGACCCCCCGTGCAGCCTAAAGCCTCAGTGCTGGAAAGGATTAAATGAATGTCTGACTTGTCTAATGTCTTAGTTGAAATTTTTGTCGTTTTGGCTCAGATGTGTTTTCTATATAAACTTCACCAAGAGTGGAGACAAAGAAACACCGAACATGTTCACCAACCTTCCTGTTGTTGGTGTTCGATCGCACCTTTTGTTCAAATGTACATATTTGTGCATACACACCGGATTTGTGTAATCCTGTTTCCAAGAGGGGTTCACTTTTAGATTGCTTGTACCACCAGTTCTTGCTCCATGTATTAAATCCCATGTCTGAGAGTTGAAGGACTTGGCTCAAAGCTGCAAGTCTATCTGGCCTTATGGGCTGTCCCCAACTACATTCCCGAAGCTACTGAGGAAGTAGACCAAAGCTTCCTGCATGTAACCCCCCCCCACCCCCCACCGACATCTCCCACCACAGCTTTGTAACTGTCTGGACAGCTGGGGCAGCACTACAGGAAAGTGCAAGATGCAGTGGCTTCAGCTTTTCTGTCATTTCACCAAAAGCTTATAAACAGTGAAAATGTTGTATGATTGACAAAATTCCTCCTTATTGTACTAAATATAATAAAGGATCAGTAACCATAGTGATGTACATTATATGCATTCAACAAAGTTTGTAGTTTTAGCCTGTGCCTAAAAAACCTTTCCTTTGCTTGATTAGTTTAATGTTGGTATTAGAGACATTATACAACCTTTCTGTAGTATCCTGGGAGAGAGTTACTGTGTGTTACATTATCACCACACCCATACGAAACACATGTTATACTGGCTCGTCATGCAGAGAGAGAACATTCAAAAGTGTCAGCCAGATGGGGAGAGATGAGTTTTCACTTCATACAAAGATCAGAGGGCAGATCTGCGTAGCTCCTTACAAGTACAGGTGGTTTGAATTTTTATTGCAGACTACTACATGACAGTTGTACTGTATACACACTAGTTGTCTGAATTAATTTTTTTTTTTTGCTCCCTTTGTTTTTCCACTAGTGGTGAAAGCGTTCCAAGAGTATGCAGAACCAGAGGATGCTACACCATCCTCCCCACAGAGACGGGCAACAACAGCTGGTGAAGACGAGGCTGTTGTGCTACCACTAGGAGAAAACACACTCACATACAACCTGGGCATTCCAGTGCTAATAGTTTGCACAAAGGTAAATAATCCCTAAGTAGGACAGTTTCTGAAACCTAGCACTACGTGGTTGACCAAAGAGTACCAGAGTACAACTCCTAATCTTTGTGGCAGGTGTCATGAAGCAATAGATTGATTCTCTTAACAGAAAGTACCATTTCCTATAATTCAGTTTCGTTTTTTTTAAAGAAGTTGTATTTATGTCAGTTATTCTCCCAGTGAGGCTCTGCTTTCTGTTCAAAGGGCACATTCACTGGGTTTAGGCGTTCCTCAGAAAAGTTCAGGAGTACTTATCTCAGGACAAGATCATTAGGCACACCTTCTAAGTAACATCCTGCCACCCTCTCTTTGGTCGCTAAATGGTTTTCCAGTGCCTCTTTCAGCCGTCTGTGGTCATTGTCTGAAGCTTTATTAAACTTTGCTCCACTTTTTGCACTTTTGCAAAATCATACTGATTCTGATCTGTGGGTATGTCTCTCTACTTAGCCCCAAGTGTTTTCTTGTGATGAAAAGGCACTGTAAGCCACGTTTAATGCCTTGACTGCTGTTTTCCTCTGAGGGGTACCTGAATTACCCATCACAAGCACATTTCTGCTCGTAACCTATGTCGAGTCAATCCATTCCCTGCTGATACATTTGTTTTTACTTTGTAAAGGCAGTATCCTCCACTAAAAAGCTACCATTATACTTGCTTGTTTAGCCTCTAGGCAAAATAACAGAGCTTAAAAAACACAGTGTACGAATCAGCAGTGCTTCACATGCTTGTTCTTGCTACAAGATGGTGAATGTGTCTTTTTTTCATCTTTGGTGTCTTTGTCTAGTTGTTGTCAGAGTGCTAGGTTTTGCAGAAGTCGGCCTTCAGGGGCATTCTTTGCCATTTGCCATTTTTCACTCTGTTTTAGCAGCAGATATAAAAAAAAAAGGGGAAGTCTATTGATATGTTTGTAAAACTGGCTCTCACTCTTTTGTTTGAACAACACCCCCTCCCCGTCATGACTAATCATGGAAACTGCCCCATGTGCAAAGACACAGTGTTGTGGAGGTGTCCGTCCTCCCACTTCACACCAGCGCCTGTTCCTTTGTCCTCAGCACCAGTGATACGTCCCGGGGCTAGACAAATGTCTCTGGTCTGTCACCAGAGAGGCAAAGAGCAAAAACAGCTAATTCATTGTTTAATATCAGCAAGATATGGCAAATCTTTTTGTTCTGATTAAAATCAGTGAATTTAAGGTGCAAAACCATTCATATCTTGCTCATGTGTGTGAATGTGACTGCCTACATGTTATTGTCATTGAAAAATTGATCTCTCTCTCTCTCTCAATTTTTATTCTTTAGTGTGACGCAGTCAGCGTACTAGAGAAGGAGCATGACTACAGAGAGGAGCACTTTGATTTCATCCAGTCCCACATCAGGAGATTTAGCTTACAGTGTATCCTTTTAACACGTAATTGTTTGTAATCCTATCACAATGGTAACTAGATTCTCAATATTTTCTGTTTAAACTGAAATGGCCCAGAGGAACTAGTCGATTTATCATTTCTCAGCTGACCACTGACCATCTACCATCCAAAAGTTGCTGCCTTAACTGTACTACTCAGATGGAGCTGGCCTGATCTATACTTCAGTCAAAGAGGAGAAGAACATGGATCTGCTTTACAAATATATAGTACATAAGATGTATGACTTCCAGTTCACCACACCTGCCTTAGTGGTGGAGAAGGACGCAGTGTTCATGTACGTGAAACTAGTTCATTTTGTAGTTGATCTGGTTTTTCATCTTATGTATATTGCTAATTGTCATAATTGGAGCATTGTTGGCAGACAGTGTGTACTCATCGTTTTATTTAGTGAGGATACTATGCATTATTATTTACAACAGAATTTCTATTATTCTACTTCGTGTGGTTGAATAGTTTCTTTCTTTCTTTCAGTCCATCTGGATGGGATAATGAGAAGAAAATTGGGATTTTGCACGAAAACTTCACAACAGTGAGACCAGAAGATCCATTTGAAGATTTTATCACAAAGCCTCCAGTACGGAAGGTACGGCAGCACAAATACTACATGTGCGAAATGTAAATGTTGAGGTTGAGACTACAACCCTGACTACCACTTGATTGCACTGATCGCTTTCATATCCTTCTCTCTTCTCTTTTTTTTGTAGCTGGTTCATGACAAAGAGATAAGTGCAGAGGATGAGCAGGTATTCCTGATGAAGCAACAGGTATGTGTCAAGTCTTTCCTGTGTGTTTCATGATTTCTGTCTCCAGCCAGTGAGACTGACAGTATATTTTCTGAAAATGTCACATCTTGACTTTAAGGCAAACTCAAACTCAGAATGTGATCTCCTTATTAAACTGCATAAAAAGAACTGGTATTTTCATAATGAAACATATGTATGTGCTTTACTCACATACTGGTCAACTTCCACATATCAAGTAACGCTGTCTTCACTTCCTGTTTTGTGGACAAATAAACCAGAAACGCTCAGCTGAGGCTTTAACTTCTCTTGTTTAAAATCTTCCATTGTATTTGTGGACGTTTCCATGCGTGTGCAGGCTTTCAATTTTAAATTAAAGTTATGAATATGTATTTATAAAATTGGTTTTCCAAAATTTTCTATTTGTGGAGGAATCTATTGTTGGGATTAAATCATTCACCGTATAATATCTTTTATCTCCAGTCTTTGTTAGCGAAGCAGCCGGCCACACCAACAAGAGGAGCGACAGTAAGTATCGTAGGGATTGTTTCATCTTCTCTGCTTTGAAGTGTATCATTTTCCTTTCAGTTTGATAAACGAAGCGATTTGCCCGTGGTTACCGTCTTCCTGTGGTTTCTGTGTTGCAGGAGTCTCCAGGACGGCCAGCGTCGGGGTCTCCCAGACCTGCAGGTCGTGCAGGACAGCCCACCGTGACCAGTGGCTCACCCATGTCTGCTGTCAAAAAGCCTGACCCCGGCATGAAAGGTAGGAGCTCTGGATCTTTGCTCTCCTGTTTCAAGCACTGCAACAGTGCTTTCGGCCAATTTCAAGATTTTGTCATCATCCACGCTTATTGAAGTAAATGTTTGGACCCCTGGCAGAAAAAAAACCTGCTTTGATCACAGTTGTTTCTGTCCATCTTTGATCTGTTGGCTGTAATTTTAACATCTTTGTCCTGAAGTGCTGCAACACTGCCCCCAAGTGGTAACAAGTGACACAATTCATATATCTGATCCCTGCACACCCCCTGAGCTAGACCACCTGAAAGTGGAAATATTGACCCTGCTCTCCTTTGTTGTGTCTAGTAGGGGGCTTTTCACCTTTGCAAAAGATAAATTGAGAGATTTAATGTAGATTTAGATTTAATAGAGGCCTGCTAACCTTGCATTGTTGTTTTAAATTATGTTGTTGTTGTTAGTCGAGTCAGCACATTTTTCCTCATTGTGTCATATGCCATTTCAGTTGTAAATGTGTGTAACTTGTGACTGGTGCACATACCAGAGAGCCACCATTTTGTCCTCAAGAACCTATTAAAAATTGAATCACAGCTATGTTTCTCCTACAGCGGGGGCTGCCAATGAGGGAGTGCTGGCTAACTTCTTCAACAGTCTGTTGAGTAAAAAGACTGGAGCCCCAGGGAGCCCAGGAACTGGAGCAGTTGGAGCCGGAGTGCAAGGGTCTGCCAAGAAAACAGGTACAATCGCTTATTCCAGGGCTCTCAACTCTTAAAAAGCAGGCTGCGTTCACTGAGATCAAATCCTCCTCTTTTCAGGTTAACAGTTGTCCCGTTATCAAACCAGTTATTAATCATTGTTGTTGATGATAGCATCCAGTGCATTTAGATCCATGCACTCTCAGAGGAGGAGTTAGCAGCAGGTTTGTTTGTTGAGAGAGGCTACGGACCATTTCCCTCTCTGGAGTTGTATCTCTACAGCCTGAGAAAGAAGGTTTAAACAGGAGAAAAAGAAAAGTTGTTCTCTTTGTCTGAACTTCTGTCATCTGAGGAATCTTGCGTCAGATCTGTACGTACCGAACCTCCAACCATGAAACTAATGTCACTCACTCCATGTCGTAACCCACTGCTCTCCTGCTAAACTAATCTGTGTGTTACTGTTACGTAACCTCAGCTGTTCTGCATGTCAATAATTTTCAGCTTCAGCACGTTTATTTTTTTTATTTATTCAGTTTTTTAACTTTGTTATATCAGGTAAGTATAACAAAGTCAGATACAGTGTGTTGAAATATCTGAATGCAGCCAGTGAAATGATGAGGGAATCATTGCATAACTCATCTCTGTGTCTGAGACCGCTGACATGTACTTTTTGTTCCAGCACTGAGCAGTGTTAACATCTCTATGAGATCCAGCTGAAAGGATAATGCATGACTACATGAACCCTTTGTCTGATGATTAGTTTTGCATGTGTGTTAACTGTGGCAGCGAGCCGCCAGTCTCCAGCATGGGACCACATCCCCCATCCAACCCCCATCTCTCTGCTTGCTGGCCATAGAAAACTCTGAAATTTATGAATACGCAGAAGCTACAGGAGATTACTTTTGGGCTTTGTCTCCTGTTTTTTTCCAAGGGCAGAAGCCGGGTTTGACTGATGTCCAGGCTGAGCTGGACAGGATGACTCGCAAACAAGACTCCATGGTTTCAGCTAACAACATACCACCGCCGACAGAGAACGAAGCGTGAAGGCAACAAAAACAGCTGCATCGTCCACTGCGTTAATACTCTGGAAAAAAAATACATATACATGTGAGCAGAAAAAAAAATTGACCAAATTCCCAAATGTTTATATCAGTCAGTGCACACACACACACACACACACACATACACATACAGTGGTTTCACCAAAACGAGTTTAAGATGCATATTTTGGTGTTGTGGTGAGATGGGAAGAGAGAGACGACAGAGATGGAGGTGTTTATGAGATGATTAGTGCTGAAGGCCTGGCTTTATTTCTGTCCTCTCTTCCACTGTAAATGTTATTTTGTGAGGGATGTCAGTTTATGGAAATGTGTGCACACTCCATGGCAGCCAGCCATATGTGCTGGGCTGCAGGCCCCCCCCCCAGTTTCTGGGGTAAAACACCCTCTCCTCATGGGTTTAAAGAGTGGAAATATACTGTTCCTGTGGCCTCTGGTTGGGCTTATCTGATGGAAGGAATTTGGTTGCAATTGGAAAGGTATTTAAACTTTAAATATATTCACTGAAAAAAATAAATACTTGCAAACATTATGTAGTATGTAAAATAAAAAACAACAACTGTTGGATATGATACTGATGTATTTATACAGTGCTCCTCCTTTTTATTTTATTTTGTGCACCATTTATCGGTTTAAGGAAACAATGATCTGTATCGCATAAACATGTTAAAATGCCACTGACGTCATGACACTAATATGGCAAGTCCAGATAGCTGACAGCATATCGTATCATTTGCCCTAGTCATCTCAAAGGATCCTGTAAATAAAACAGAAAATCTATTCAGGTTAACTTTGATTTTGTATAAAAATGCAATTCTGTCCAAATTCTGAAAATAGCTTCTTTGATTAAATGAGACTGGTTGGGATTTGAGAGGTGAGGAGGTGTGCAAAAGAATCGCTTCTTAAGCTACAGGTGTGTATATATTTTGGGGAGGGGGTTGGGCAGCATCTTTCCTACTATAACTCCTAAGTGCCTCGCACAGTTAGCTGTTTGTGTCATAGTAGAGGTGCTTGTCTGCATAAGAGGAAAGGCTCTGTAGCACCATTGGTTTAAAAAGTTTTTTTTTTTTTTTTTTGTCCATTTGTTGTCATCCAAATAATTTATTTGTTTTACATTGTTGTTAATGTACAAACAAGCCTGTGGTCTCTGTTAATTCTTTCAAAAAATAAGATATCTGTGGCCTAGTTGATAGTGTTCAATAGAGCAATAGATTGAATGCCTTCATGTAATGGCTGCTGATACTGAGAAGAAACCACATCATGGAACTTTTAAATCCCCCACCCCCCACCCAGATAAACACTTACCTATGGTTGAAACCACTCGCTCGGCAGCCAAAAGGCATAACGATGATTTGCTGTGGTTTGAACAAAAGGAGATATCATCTCCATCAGTGTTTGACAGCACTGTCCTCTGGTTTCATGTGTTTATTCACACGTTTCTTCGCATGTCAGTTCAAACATTCCCAGTTTCTACATGAAGTAGCTGTAGAAACACCTCCCTGTAGGAAACCTGTCTGTCCAGTCCGGTCTTTTTGTTCAGTTTCTTTCAGTGCCCATTTTTAAATGACAACCTTTGCCTTCAATGTACAGTTAACAGTTTGTCTCACTGGGCACCCTGCCTTCACAGGAATGCTTCTAATTAATATATGTGTCCTTAAGGGGTTGCTTAATTGTCTTATGTAATTTCTTTTCATTTTTAAATTAAAACCATTATACTGTACCATATCACATATGTAATAATATCCATGGTCTCATGACACCATAATCTAATCAAAATTAATAATGTGTACATTGTCATTCTGTATGCAAGGCCCTACTTAATCCTATGGATAGTGTACATGAGTAGCTTTCTCAGAATTAATGGTGTGAAGAGAGCAGCTATTTGCTATTTCAAAGACCGATAGCAAAAAAAAAAAAGTTAAAAAAAAAAGAGGAAAACTGAAGTGAATTGGAGCATGGAACCAAAGATACATTTTTAGTTACTGTTTTCTGCTTTTCTAGTTGGAAGTCATCCATAAGATTAACCAGTGGCCGTCTGTTGTCCCTCTTTTGCATGGAGCCCTTGCATTCCACATTTCAGACTTGCCTATAAACTCTTATTTTTGAGTAACACCCTATCAGAATGGTAGAAATGCCTTACTCCGCTCAACCATATCTGGACCGTCAAAAAAAAAAATGTCAACAAATGCAGTTTCATTAGAGTCTGACTTCATTCTTTAAACATTTACTCGGTAAGGGAATAACCACAAGAACCATATTGGTGTACAGTCTATGCATGATTTGATTTTGTTGTCAAAATAGCTCTTTTGGGTTTATTTTTGATCATAATGAAGCTCTTATTGTTTGTTAGTTTGTTTTTTTTTTTTTTTCCTTTATTTCTCCTTTTATGTTTGGTGACTGGGTGGAACGTGCACCTGAGGGTCTGTTGCCCAAGTGGATGAAGCACAATTTAAAGAACAGCCAGGCGCAGAACCGCCACATGTTGAATTAAGCACTTTTCCTTGGACACTTGTATCAATTCCCTGTTGTTACGGTTTAAAGATACAAAATGCATATTTTGTCTTTCTGCCTTGCCTTTTTAGAACATTTAGAAATGAAGTTAGAAGTTAACCTACATGGTAAAATTGTATTCTTTATCTGCATTTGCTGCTTAAGTTGTGGAAGGTGCCCTTGGTTGTTGGCTACAGAATAATTCCCCTTTGCTGGTGATGTTTTAAATTTAATATTGATCCTTTAGAAATCGGTCATCACACTTTTGCCAGGGATTTTGTTGGGACATCTTGAAGCAGATAAACCAAATTTTCCTTTTTTTTTTCTTTTTGAAACATGAAGACATGAGACGTCCCTTTTGTTTGTGTTTACATCCCACTTAGGCCTTTTTTGTTTTCTGTATTCAAATATTATTGTGACCACAAGACACGTTCTGTTTAAAAGTACTTTAAATGCCACCCTAACCTAACAGACCACAGCAATTTGTCCTCATGAAACATGGCCACACTTATTAAATTTGGCATTTAGCTGAGTGGAATGAAGTGCTCTCATGCTGCTTGGTTTTCAAAGTTGCACTTGCTCTTTATAAAGATTGGATGTTGCTCCCTCGATTGAATAATGAACAGATGTTGTAACTTTTGTACTCAAATGTCAGTTGGAAAAGCAACTGCCTCCTCACATCCTAACTGAATTGCCTTCAACCACTATTGACAGTCTACATCTATATGAGACTATGAGCTTCTGCTTCCAGTCCTTTTTGTATTCAGGAAATCAAGACATTGTAAGCACATGGCCGGCTGCATTTTTGTCTCCTGAATTAATTCAGAGGTTTGATTGTATGACTTTTAACACAATTGTGTAGCCTCTAAGCTGCCATGTGGATTCTAGCTTCTTATGCCGACAAAGATAAGGAAAATGTTTATCACCCCTGGCTTCAATAAAACCAAGAATCCAAACTTAAGTTGACTTTTATATTTTTTTGCACTATTTATATGTTTTTTTTTTTTGTTTTTTTTTACTAACTTCTCATATTACGACAAATGTTCTCCAAACTTGACCTTTTACTTAACACTAGTATGACTCCACAACACCTTACTCCAACCCTAAAGCACAAAACAATATGAGACAGAACTTAATATGTTCTCATATGCCTCATTTTAGTGTCTCAAAACTAAACTTGTTGAGCTGAACTTATTTAGTCTGCTCTTAAACCGCCCAAATCCTGTAATTTCTGTCCATTTACTGCCAATGTCCATCCCTCTACCCCAAAGTCCTTGCACCAAAGCCATACCAATACGCTAAAAATACAAATTCACCCAATACAATCCTTAACTGTTTAACTTAATATTTGCACATGCACAGAAGTGTCAGTTATAGTCTCGGGGAGAGAAAACTGATTATTCACACAGGCATCATAAACACACAGCTGCACCACTTGTTTAATGGATAATGGCTGTTCACAACATTTAGGTGTCAGATTTTTCCAGTGTCTCTGGCGCTCAACAATTAACGAGGCGACCCTGTAATACCACTAAAAACCATCGGAGGGCAGTAAAGTACAGATATGTGTAGTAAAAAAAAAAAAAAATCCATTCCAGCTATAGGGAGATTAGAGGTCTCTCCCTAAACTCTGAGAAATGACTTGACATAACATAAATATTAATATCCAAGTAGGTTTGGTATCATACAATTAGATGAGAAAAACATCTGTGTGTGTAGCTGGGCTTATAATGTTTCATAGACAGTAGCTGACACACAGATCACACAATAGTAAAGCAGTCATTTTGTTATATGTTACAGTGATAATAGACATTTACAGATAACACAGCTACATGACTTTTTTTTTATTTTTTAAACGTGCAAGAGAAAACCTCTAAATAAAGAACAACAGCCACAACTATGATCCTCTGGAGAATTGGGAAATAATTTCACCAGGCCTGGTTGAACACAGTTTACAAGTAGAGCTAGACAGAAAAGACACACACACACACACACATGCAGCAGCAGCAGCAGCAGCAGTGGTCGGTCCTGTCGGCGTGGTTCCGGCTGGGTTGGTTTTGCCTGCTGTTTAGGAACAGTTAAAACGGGCGCTGAGCCTACACAAGAATGTGCAGTTTTCAGAGGGGCGGAGACAAGCCCTGCCGTGCGTCCATAGCGAGGGCAGGCTGCCTCACTGCTGGTCGCTCCAGAGCTGCTCTAATTAACTTTACAATAGGGAACACTGTCGTCCTCTCTCTGCTCTTCTGGGCCACAATGGCTGGATGTTTTTCGGTGGCAGAGACGAGTCACGCAGTCCGGTAGGCTTTTTGCTTTTCTGTCTTTTTTTTTTCCGGTGCCGCTGAACTAACCAGAACCGTCCATGGGCAAAGTGACACCGGGACTCGAACAAGTGACCCACGCCTAACATAACATAGTTGAGTGAGTGCGGCTATTCGAGATAGACGCAACACTGTAACCGGGAGGCACGAGCGCACCGTTACATCCAGACGGATACGAGCCGGATTTTCCAGAGGGCTTAACGTCAAAGAGCCCCCAC
>OMNW01010331.1:8131-18992 GCA_900303245.1 Selene dorsalis
GGGATCCAAGCTTTCTTTCATTTCCTCTGTCAGGGGCCCAGGGCTTCAGAGGAATGAGACAGTGACCTCTCACTCTGAGCTAATGGTAGTTTTACTTGGCGATACCAAACTCTCCCCATGTTTCTGCGCTGTGAGTCTGTGGAAGTGAGCGATCGCTCTTTATATGCTGACATTGGCTGCGGTGAAGTGCAACAGAAGTGCTTTAAGGGCACACGGCCCGCCAAGAGTGGTGTAATAACTTACAGCGAAACGATACTTATCAAACTCTATAAGATGTTGCTCTGAGTGAGAGCGCATGCAGGTTCAATTTGCGAGGAATGCCTGCGCTTTAATTGAGTTTTTCCCTTTGTCACGAGAGCCATCACACAGGAATCTGCTCCACATATCATACATTCACAAACACATTAGGCAAAGTCTAAAATAGCAGCTGGCTCCCCTCCTCGCTTGCCTCACCGCACTGACCCACTCTGTCAGGTATGAACGCTCCCTGGGTGAGCGCTTTGTTTTAAAATCTGTCACCAGACTGTTTGGTGTTCTCGTCCCTGTCCAAGCCTCCAAATGTAAAAAAAAAAATTAACAGGGAAAACAAAGCCTGCTGATCCAGAGAGAAACCGGAGAATCTGGGATTATCGCAGACTGTTTCGAGAGTTTGGTGCCTGGTAGCCCCCCGTTCCAGCTGCACCACAAGCCATAAATGGTCCTGTAATGTTTCCATGTCTACATCAGGAGCCACAGGTAATTTTCCATATGAGACGCTCTGGCAATTTTCTGGCTCAGGACCGGTTCCAGTATGATTTCCATAAATATTCCTTCATGGGTCTGGGGGGAATTAAAGCAGCAACAATCTCACATAATGGTCCTGGTTAAGAAACAGCTTGAGAGACGGATGTTAAGATCACGTGCTGTTCTTTTTTGCTGCGATAAAGGATTCTTATCATTCTGGAAAAGGACCTGAGTTTGTGTGATTAAAAACAATAAAACATTACCTTATCCAGATTATTGGTCCTGGCACAGTCTGCAGGGTCCAATGGGAAATGACCCCATATGACCAAGTACAAAAGGGTAAGAGCTGGTGAATACTTCTAAGCCTGATGAGCCTGTTTGCTTGTTATGAGCACATGATTTTACCTACTTAGAAACCAGGCCTTGTCTTTGTAGTTTTTGGCTCCTGTCCCTGTCAGTAATGTAACATCGCATTCACCAAAGTCGTGAATAACTACAAAACACACACAAAAAACACATGAAAAAAGTACAAATGGTAAAATTATTAATAACTGCAATTGTGTGTGCACAGCTCCCCTGCTCAGTGAGGGAATATTAGAGATACTTGAAATACACTCACTTTTGATTGAGTGAGTTTTGATCCATAGGAAGATGTATTTGTTCTTTCAAGAACCAAAAACCATCTCAGTGAAGTTTTACATCTCTTCTCTTTGGAGCTTGAATAACAACAGGTCAGTGAGCCAATCAGAAGAAAGATGGCTCTGAACCTTCCCTCTGCTGTGTAATCTAAAAAAAAAATGGCTGAGGTCAGCGGCTGCTTTGTTGTGACATCACAAAGTCACAGAAGTCCTGACAGCTAATTTTAAAGAGGAACTATGTAAGTCTGGTCACTTTTCCTCTGTTTTGCTTACCCTCCTCCGGGCCATGTGCATCTGCTTTCAACGAAGCTGGTGAAGAAGCAATCCATGGAGCGGTGGATAACGTTATATAACATGCATGATGTTACGATCTGTATATTTGTGTAGTCTTAACTGTCAAAAACAAAAGATTACTGGTAACGGCGTTTGCAGAGACGAGAGCTGGACACCAGGTCGGAGGCTCTAATCTTGCAAGGTTGGTTTTCAGCCACGAGATGCTAGGTTGAAGACAGAGAGCCTCCATTCTCCCTCTAACAAGTTACAAGTCATTTAACCATTACAATTACTCTGAAGCTGTTTAATGAAGGTGAAAATGTAGTGTAGCTACGGGAAAACTCCTGCATAGTTCCTCTTTAAGTCTCAGTTTCTGAGCACAGAGATCAGATCAGAGGCCAAAGACTGTGATATCTGCAGCTCAGTTCATTTCTAAGTGGTAAGTTAATTGTCTTCAGACCTCTCTGTAATTAACAAACAGACACTAAAGTATAATTCTCAACACCTTGGCAAGAAAATAAATAAACATGTTACCTAACGGGTGAAACGAGTTGAAACCAGTGAAAAATCATACTCGTAAAAGAGAAGAAATGAGCAGTCGCCTTGAAAACCTCACTAATTTGAGCATCTATTTGCACCACATTTCTCTATTAACATTATATAATTGTACTCATTGCTCAGATGACCTAATCAAACTTGGCTGTGAAGCTAATCGCAGATTACGGAGGCAGCATGCAGCTGCATCCTGGCTCTCATAGCATCCAGATGAGAACAACACCTTTCACCACAGCATCAGGAGCTTTAGTGAGGCCTCTGAGGACACTGTGCACACACTGTTACCTCCGTGCACACAGCTAATACACTGTTTTGGCAAGAAGAAGCTTATCTTATACAACTCTTACTCACTTCTCCATCTTTCATATTTGTCTTTTATGATTTCATCGTTTCATACTAGGTTCTTTCATCGCGTCCTTTCCTTTGCACAAAATCTAAATAAAACAAATGTTTACATTCTGATTTGAGGCTTTAGGTGATGTAATGTACTCCGAATGCAGCTGTATAATAAGTTTAACTTATTACATCATTGAAATACATGACAGGGGGGGAAAGGTCACACTCATAACAATAATCCAGGCAGGACTAAAGAAGGAAACTAAAGAAGAACTGAAAGTTATTCCACCGAAAAGAAGACAGGAAGAAAGGGAGTTCTCATATTTCTGGAACGAAATGTACCATCAGTCGTGCTTTTAAACAATGTTACCCCGCAGACAAAATATTGAGAGGTACAGGGGGGAACCTGGAGCAGAATTTACAGGATGTCATGTCTCCCCTTCAGACCACACAGATCCGTATCTGAGCGCTCTGACCCGGGAGGAAGTGTATAAGACCCAAACCCCACTGGTGGTGTTTTCTCCAAGCTGTGTGGTCGACCCCCCAAAACGCTGAGACGTGGAACCAAAACAGGAGCTGATTATCAGAATTATGAGCTGGACTTTCAGCCTGATCCCTCACCCAGTGTTTGCCAGTTGTCCAAACTGGTGTTGGAAGTTCCTGGAATGAATATAGAGAGCAGGCATGAGATCCATATCAACGCAAATCCTGCTGGTTGTATATTTTTCTTGATTTTTTTTTTTTTTTTTACACCTTCAGTTTCTTATTCTGTTCTCTCTCATCGCTGCAGGGGTCTTCAGGCCTGAAAGGAGGCTCTGCAGAAGTTAGAGAATGTAACACTCCTTTTTGTTGATGCTTTTGTGTTAAGTAATATCAAATATGACGCAACGGCTGCTATTCTGCTGTTCAGGACAAAAAATATTTCCACTGTCAGAACATTGTGAGAACCCAGAGATCCCGTCAGCCAACGCAGACCTGGAAAAAGAACAGAGAGAATGTGCTGGAGGCCTCGTCTGTCCTCCGCAGCGGTGCACAGCAGCAGTTCTTGTTCGAGCAGCACTGACACAGGGGAACATCGCTGTGCTCTAATCCCACGTGGCTCTGATCTCCAGCCACAGTTTGTCTGCTTTAAGTGGGCTTTGCTCCTCTGTGTGGACACGGATTAAGAACCTGTAACGACACATTCAATAACAACAGTTCCTTGTTCTGTATCTGTATAAAACAGGTGTAAAGGGGCAATAGAAAACCATAAATAATACACAATAGTTAAGACATAAAAATAAAATAATACACAAAAATAATACAGTTTAAAAGGGATTTAAGATTTGACTAATTGAAGGATTTAAACAGATTTTAAGAACCAAAGGAAGATCTGAGCAGCTGTTCTTGGCACTGTGAGTAAGGGTCAAAAGTCAATAAACCAACAACAAGATGACTGAACATGTGGTCATCGTGCAAAACTGACAAGACCCGTTGTTGAAAACTGTGGTGGAGGTGTAACTGTAAACAACAATGTTCAATGGAAATTAACAAAAGCTGTTGGAAAAGTTACATAATGTTGATGAATAATGTTTTCAAGGGAAGTAAGTTCAAGTGTAACATATAAGGGTATTCCACATTTTACAGCCCCTTGCAACATATCAAAGCAAAAGCCTCTCTAGGATTCAGGGCAAACTATAATCTACTGTTCCTCTATCCAGATATTACAATTAATTACTACAACAATTATTTTCCTTTGGTGACCTAAATAACAGAGCAGCGTGTTCTGATTCTTCCTTGTTTTTGTAGCGTAGACATGCAGAGGTTGTTGTCTACATCTGGCCACAAACACGCAGCGTTATTAAGAGTATTATTTCCGTGAATACCTAGAGATTTCCCTGGAAATGAACTAAAGATGACATGTTAATGATATCCCATTAACTTGTAGCATTTTGAAACACTCGGATCACAATTTACGTAAATTTGCCTGAGAGATTAACGTTTTATTGCTTTATAAGAATGTTCAGATCATTGCATAGTAAAACAGCTGGGACGTGGATCAGAGAGCTATTTAAATGACTCCCTACTCCACATCCCTTTTTTAAAGGTTACATAAATGGATCTTTATTAGTTACATAAAGATCCATTTCCAGATGGCTGCTCCGCTTTCTAACATCAAAGCGATCCACTGTCCTATCAGTCAAATTATGTGCTCTTCTCCCCGTCGCCCACAGATCCACCTTCAAACCCTAGATCTCTCAAACCCCCTGTTGGAGGCAGAACTAATCCTCTGTGTCCTTACACCCTCTCAATGAGTGGCTCTTTTTTTCTCTCTCTGAGCTGCTTCAGGTTCATCGTCAGATTGCCAGCAGATTAGTGATGTAACAGTTTGCACTTGGGCTGACAGCGAGTTCATTTTGAACTGTTTGCAAACGTTATCAAAGTCCAAAGTGTCGGTGTAATCACTGGAGCTGAAGATGTACCCGATCGGCCGATGGATGAAGTGCGAGGTGCTGCAGGGGGCCGATCCCAGCCATCAGTAACTGTGGGAGTCAGTATGGGAGAACCGTTATATTTGTGGTTTTAACAACACATCATACATCTCTCTCAGCTTCTGTGGAGCTCTGGTGACAGGTCGACATTCCTGAAATGTACGCTTCGCATCCAGATATTGAAGTTCTTTGAAGGAGTGTGGGAACCCTGCAGAGAGCTCTGGCACGAAGCCTCAAATGCGAATGTTCCACTTGTCATTAAGACGCACATGAGATCAGTCGATGGAAAGTGACGCCTAACACCTTGTGTCAGCGAGCAGCTCCGCCTAACCCTGTCGTGATTTAGTTGATCAGTATCGTTAAAGGCCTCGCGCCAAGCCATCAGGGAATGACACCCATCGGTACGTAATGTAACAGCGTAACACTCCTCAGGGTGTGGACTGACGAAGAGTACAAACTGGTTGTAATTATATCCGATAACCTGACTTTTTTATTCCCCTGAAACGCATTTACAACTGTGAATTGCCTCATATTATTTGCATGTAGAGAGTAAAATGTCAATAAGTAAACTTAGAAAGTTGGGTCAGAATCAAATCTGCACATAAAACCTGTGTCAAAGAGTCAGAGATAGGGAAGGATTTCATCACACTACTGCATTTGCCTGCTGGGCGCAGACGATGAGGCTTTCCTGGCTGCAGCTGCACAGACCCACAGGCTCAAGGTCAGAGGTCAAGAAGTGAGAGTTAAAGTTTTACTGGTAATATGAGATGGTCCCAGGTAGGTGGGCAGGTTGGCAGGTGCCAGGCTTTCCCAGATTTCAACTGTATATGGTGTGGGGGAAGCTATCATGCCTGAGGTGCAACTGTTTGTAATTAAGTGAGACAGGTTTTGAGTGGAAAAAAAAACAAAACAAAACATAACATGCAATAAGGGTGAGTCACATTAGGTGTGTATTAGGCACAAATTATCTGAGGTGACACCTTAGGATAAGTTTTCATTCATAAGTATCAAATGATCACTTTGCAATTTCAATAGAACAAAGGCAGTTATTATTCGTTTGAAATGATCACTGCACCAGTAGTTTTCCTTCATGTCACCTATACGAGGTTATATCACCATATACCGTTCATCCTCTGGATGTACCAGCAGTATGTATGGGAGGATAAAATTGTACAACATATATCCATTGTAAAGTGTGTATGTGAGATTTTGTATTAATTCAGTTGTTCGGCAACCGATTAGATCTCCTCACAATCTCAACCAGCCAGTCACATTGTTCCAGTTATAATTTGAAATCTGTTCCTGCTGTAGCTGTCACTCCAGTTCTTTTGCTGTGACCCCCCCCTCCACTTCATCTACCCCCAGTTTTCACATCCACTCAGACTGTCTGTCATCATCACTGCCAGATCTTCAGCTTCTACTCTTCCTGTCTTCAGACCAGCGTCTAGACCTCAGGACACTTTTCACTCATGATGAAACCACCAAGGGGTTGAGTCAACAAAGACTTGATGACTTCATTAAATTATAACATGCCTATCTTCTTATCTTGGGAAGCTGGTCTCAGGCTTTTCAGCTTTTCGGCACCCACTGTATATATTGTCAATATGCTGACAGACTTTAGGATGGATACATGTTTACATATGTCTACAATATAAGCATACAGACATTACAATACATTTTGTGTGGGATATATATGTCAGAATACGAAACTTTTCACATTTATCATTTTTCATGTGTAATTGTTACACATATGTTTTTATTTCGAATGTATATATACAGAAATTCAGTCTATACACAGAGCAGCCTCTGTCAGTAACCACACTAATGTCAGCAGCTGAATGTGACCTACTGGCCTCATAAAAACATGTGGTAGCTTTTTCTGGGTTTTGGTGTGAGTGATGTGGAGCAAACAAAACAAAGCACATCAGTCACGTTGGTCAGCAGTTCATCGTGTGGTAGAGTAGAAAGTAGACAACAGTGGGGGTGAGTGGGAGGTCGCTGCTCTGCATCACACAGACCCACAGTGTGTTTTCATTTGCCTGAGTGGAGACATTTAGACTTCATGCATTCATTTTGCCAGCCTACAGTGACCCACTTCATATTTTTGCAACCATTAGACGAGGATCTAATTACAAACACAGAGTACACAAAAACACATGGAAAGAAATTTGAAGTGTAATCAGGCGTTTCGGTGTCACTTTGATCTAAAAGCACATTGCAGACTGTGCAGGTCATCTGAGTCTGCTGGCAGTGAACGCACCTTCTCCTCTGACTGATGCGATCCAGCTGCTGTGTGACTGTGTTACTCGAGCTGCGACCTGTCCCTGTTGGCTGTAAATGGCACATGAGTCTGTCTCTTTCTCCACTTTGACTTGACTCAGACCTGTGGGACCTTTACCTCAGACGTGGGTGTCTTAACACGGAGTGGCCTCAATCTCGTGTGTGTGAGTTGTCCTGGATTTGTTGTCTTGACTCAGGCTTGTTTGAGAAAGACTTGGGGGGTATTCTCGCTTATTTTAGTGAGAAATCTGTTCAATCAGCGTGGCTAAGATTAGCTCCACCTCTGTAACCATGGATACCACAATTCTGGCTAAACCTGATACTTCGAGCTAAACTCCGACTTCCGTTCAATCAACGTGAGCCTCAACTCCATTCCATCAAAGTGGATAGCATGAATGCCAGCCTTGTAACCATGGTGACTTATGTTGCCAGGCAATCGTGGTCTGCAATAGGATTGATGTGAGGATTAGCTTCATTTATGTTCATGCTTTTTATGCTTTTACACACTCACTGTCATGTCATGATAAAATGATAAGACATGAAGTAATATAATACATTAAAAAACATAAATCACTAAAAAATAAATGAAATCATATATAAAGATGAAATCAAATTCACTGTTACCTGCTTCATGTAATGAGTCGTCATCTCCTTGAATTGATGGATTTGGTAAATGTCATTTTCTACAGTCAACTGTGTGATAAATGAGGCGAACCAAATTAAAATAGCTGATAAATCAATTAACACATTTTGTGAATTTCTTCAGGTTTATTAAATGAATAAAATGGTAATAGGTGTCACTATCTACAGTCATTTTGATCCTGTGATGATGTTTTTAAAGTGTCTTTTCGGACTTATTTCGAGAGGACAGGTGGAGAGAGACAGGAAACGGGACGTGAGGGGGGATGACATGCAGAAAAAGACAGTCAGAGGGGACTCGACCTCAGCCTCAGACTACATCTTCAAATTGCATTTGCTCTACCCAGTGAGCTATAGGATGTACCTGGACTGGAGCTTCATATGATGCTGAAACAGAAGGAACTCTGTGTCACTAACGCATTGACTCTGTCAGTCATGTTGTTCCTGACCTCCTCCGTGACCTTGTTGTTAACAAGCAGCAGTGTTACCTGTTCTTGTTGTACAGTCCTTACATTCATCATAAATCTCCATAAGTAGCCTTTATTCTGCTGTGGAGAATCTTCTGTGCCTGTGTTTCCTTTGCTTTGGGCCATTTTATGATATACTCAGCTGGTGTGGGCTTGTGTGAGGTGAGGTTTACAGGTGAGGCTTGAATTAGCGTCAAGTGGAGCCAGCTGATCTCTCTTGATGGAACGGGTCAGGGCTTGGTTTGGAGTTCGCGCTAATTCAATCTCCAAAATTACGCAATAGTCTGGATGTTCTTGGCGACTTTGATGGAATAACCCCCTGGACCTGTGCTGGTCTTGTGTTTTGACTTGTACCAGGCTGTGTCTCATGAGTATTTTGACCTCGACGTGTCTCAGTCTTGTAGGTGTTTTGACTCATATGTTTTAGGTGCCATGACAGGTCCTGTCCCTGCTCAGTATCCCTGGCTGCTCAAGTTCTCATGCTGTAGGAGTCAGATTGCAACATTAGGTTTAATTAGTTTCTAACAGAATTCCATTTTACTCAATTCAAGCAACTAATGATATTTTTAAGCAAATGTTTCTCAATCCTAAGGACTTTAGAACTGAAGTTTTGTTCTCCTACATTATCACTGTTTAGTGTGTTATGTCATCAGGACTCCAGTCAAATAGATTAATGGCCCCAGTGTCTGCGGACTGGAATTGATAATTCAATAAACTGGTTGTGAAAAGTGATTTGTCATTGTTGGAAAGGTCAGCCCTCTGAACACACACTCAAGGTCAACCCCCCACCCCCCCTATACTTATCTGAGTATGTGGTATATTCCTCACAGGTAAAATGGTCATACAGGTGTCGGGAAGGAGAATATGAGTCATCTTGATGTGAGGCTGCAGTGTGCAGCATTTCTTGTCAAATTCCATTTTTCGTCTTCGTTCATAATTTGTAATAAATATTAGTTGAGCACATTCTCCGACCTGCGTCTTGGCGACGACCCTTTACGGGTTTCCAGCACCAAAATACCATTGTCTGCTCTTTAGATGTGGTAACACACAGCCCTGAGCTTTTCGAGGGATTTGGTGTCCAGTAGGAGTCAACATTGATTTATTAGCGAGTTATTGGCGCGTTGTATTGGAAACGTCTCATTTTGCCAAGCTGCAGATTTTAAACAGATATTCTGGTGACAGACAGTTGAATCTGATTTCTGCTCATCTGGGAATAACTGATAAATATGAGTCTCAGCTTTGTTGTTGCACACAAGATTACTTAAATTCAATATGGTACTTCCTTTAATTACCAATGGAGCAGTTCATTAGGTTCACCTGTATGTACACCTGCATGTATTCTAAATCAATGAAGGCTTATAACATATTTTAAAACATCCCTCTCTTTTCACTGTATCCATCATTTGGACACACATTTGAACAAAATACCTGAAATTGCTTTGTAATGCCTTTATTGTGCAGTTTTACCAGTTTTACCAGTCAAATAACTATTGAACAGATGAAATAGAAACAGAAACTGAACAAAATAATCAACATTGGAAAATACTGACTAAACTTCTTTATTATGTGGCTGAGTGAGTGAATCAATGCTGCACACAGCTCTGCAGGGAAGTTATTTTCCATTGCATCGCAGTTCAGCAACACTGCACATCACCACACTACATTTGACGACCCACACTCCACGGGTGCACAGATAAGTTTATGTGCATTTGCTTTTGAAACGACGTGCACGCTGGAAAAACAACTGTGTCTGAAACTAGCAACAACACTTTTGTTAAACCTAGCGTGGCACATTGCATAAGTGCACTCTAACTTGTCAAAACATTTCCAATGGTCACAATATTGGTTATGTAACAGAAAGGAAGGGAACACAAAACACATTTTCAAACCTGTGGATATGGCGATCGAAGAGGGAGGAGACATCATCGGTACCAATGGCACCTGGGACACACAGGAGAGTAGCACCTTCATTTTAAAGGTGTGTTTGCAGAGATTGTGATCATCATTCCTGGTGGTGAGCGCACAATGTTGGATTTTGGACTTCACCACCATGTAGAAACTCATGCACGACGGGAGGGAGTTTGGCGTGCACACATTGCACTACATGTGATGTTGTGCCTGACTGAGCACACTTTAGAAAAACACATAACCAGGAAGTGCAGTTTCTTAACCGCCACAGGAAGTGTGAACGATGTGATCTAATGAACCGAACTGACAGTATATTGGCCCGAGGCGCCGAGTAACCTGCTGCAGAACAGCTCAGAGTGAACACGTCCAAACACATTAGTGCAGTTTAGCGGCTCCGCCCTCCCTCCATCTGACCTCGCTCTCCTCTGGCCTGTTGCGTGTGAGCCTCCTGTAACCCACCTGGACCTTCTCCACCACCTCAGGGATACATCGTACTATTCAAACCATTAGTCACCTCAGCGCTGGATTACTCACACCTTCACTACCTCCCTCTCTCACACACTTACATGTC
>OMNW01010332.1:0-11162 GCA_900303245.1 Selene dorsalis
TTGGAGGCCATTGAATAGAGGGAGAGAGGGTGAAAAGACAGCAGACTGTTTTATCTGTAGAGTTCACACGGTCCAGACCTCCTCCTTCTGCAGCCACTTGTTGCTGCAGGTGCTTGTAGATCTGAGGAGAATAAAGAGGAAACACTGAGGTACAAACTTGGAGATTAAAAAGCCACTGAGTAAAAAAGAGGAAAGTTTTGACTCTGGGACTCTGAGCTTGAAAGGCCTGACATTTGACTTGTGGTGGGCAGTGATTTGAAAGTGAACCTGGGAGACAATAGACGCCAAAATATGCGCAGTGACCCAGGAAACTTTATTACAGAGCAAAAGCTCCTCTGAAAAGGCCGAGCGGGAGAACTATATGAGCTGCGAAACAGCAAGGGACAAAATCAGGAAAAGCATATCAAATGTAACTCTGTCTATCTGCCACTATGAATAAAAAGTGGTGAATGAATTTCCCATTATTTCTTTGACAGCAGAATGCCGGTCTATCTCAGTCATAAATTCTCTGCATTGTCTCCATGAGGGGCAACCACAACCACAGCTGCTCTGGTTTTACCAGCTGATTTCTGTTTCTCTCCGGTCTGTGTGCGTGCAGCTGTCAGTCAGTCCCCTCAACTGCTCTGCACAATGAACTCCACACACAACAGTTGCACACCAACAACACAGACAGGTGAAATATTCAGGTTTTAACTTGTGATATGTTTGATTTTTTGCTTGTCAAGAGCAATGTAACTCAGGGGTTTCAATAAGCTGCTGAGGTATTGGAGGTGGATATTCAGATGTGTGGTGCCACTGAAAAAACTTTTACCCAATCAGATTCTTACGTTGCAGCTTCTCCAATGTGAGAATTTTTTTATGTGACTGTAAATTAAACATCTCTGGTTTTGGTTTGTTGCTTGGATAAAATAGCACATTTAATTGATGAATTGAGAAAATAATCACCAGGCAAATCAATAATAAAAAGTTGCATTACTAGATCCTGCCCAGTTGCCAAATCTTTATTTTTCGTGTAGTAGAGGTCGTTTATACACTTTAATTGAATAATATAAGGCTAAATAACAACAACAACATATCCTTAATTTTGCTTGGTTAGAGCATCCAGCTGGTAAAGGTGATGTTGGTGTTGCCGGCATATTCTGGTGAAAAGCTTGAGCGTTGACAAAGAGCCAGTAAAGTTCCTTTTTTAAAATTTGCACACCAAGGAGGATTAAAAGTGACCTAAGATTAGTGTCTCTGCGCACTATCATCAATGTCTACACACTCCAGGTTCCGCGATGAGGTTGAACTCCTCTCATGTGATCTGACCAATCTCTGGTGTCAAACACATCTGCCCCTGCTCTACTTGCATGGTAGTAAAAAAGGGGAAATGGGCTTCAAACAAATCAGTAATTCTTTACTGGCATAATTAAAAATGTGTGCACGATATGTTTGGTATTGAAGATGACCTAAGTTAGCTCAGTAGGCTGTACTTTCCTCTGATTACACAGAACATAATCTTGACAGCAACACATCAAGCTACAACTTTGCCAGGAGCTTTAAGTGTGGTGTATCGGGCTGAATACTAACACAAGTTGTCACTGTGAGCATGTTAGCATATTGATGTTAGCATCCACCTAATGATTAGATGTGCTGATATTTAGCAGATAATGTCAACATAGCACATTAGTTTAATGTGTTACCATACAAACATTTGCTAATAAGCACCAGCAATTAACACAAAGTACAGCAGAGGCAGAGGACTGCTATCATCATATAGGCTTAAATGTGTGTGTGTGTGTGTGTCAAACTCTAATGATGGCTCCAGTGGAACGATCACAGAGGTGGGGGCAAATCAAAATTTTAATTAAAAAAAATGTAAGCTACAAGTAATTTACTAGAACCTCACAGTGACAGTAAAATACAAGGACTCATTAGTATTCATCCTCTGGGGACCATGAATGCCTATACAAACTCTCAAGGCAAGACATTTAATAGTGCGGACACTACTATATAAATATAAAGCAAGCAGTTAGCATATAGCTAATAAAAGTCACATAAAAAAACTGTATTTTATTTCTATCATTGTTCTCATCTAATGGAACAGATGTAAAAACATCTATATATAAATAATGCTGTCTCGTCTGTTTTTGTTTCCATACATGTGGGAAAGTTTGGAATTTCTGTATCTCTCTGGATCATCTTGGCCAGAGCACTGGGGAGTTAGTGCTTCTGTCAGTGGCACCTCCCACGCATTCATGGGCCAGAAACAAAAAATCATCAGAAACTTGATCAAAAGGTCAATTTCAAACAGATATTCAGTGAGACAGTGAGCTCCCTGTCTATCATGTATACCATGGGAAACTCTGATGTAGGATATAAATACCACAGAGGATTGCACAGAGCAAGAAAAGAAAAGAAGAAGAGAGAATGGGGATGGTGTGGGATGGTGAGAAAAATGCTGGAAACATCTTAATGGCAGCTCAGGCAGGAGGCCAGGCAAGAATGCCTTCAGACAGAGCAAAGCACAGTCGGAGGGTGAGACAGAGGAAAAGAGAGGAGAGAAAGAGAAAGGGATGTGGAGTAGGAAAACAGAGATGGCTGGCTGTAAAGATTATCTGCCACGTTGCCCCTGACTCTGGCATCCTGACACAAGTGCTCATTAGCAGTCTGAGCCACACTTCAAGGAGAGAGCTTATTTTAGACTGCAGGACACATACACGTAGAGTCATTTTCCCGGCTTTGTCCCGCATCACTTTGATGACTGAGGTAGCTGCAGTCAGCACTATTACTGTATTGATTACTGTGCAATGCAGGATTCTATAAGAGGGAGTGGCAGTGGTTATTATGGGTTTAAATGCAAGCATGCCCACTGGCTATTTAAGTGCACATGATCCCAAAGGAGGAGGGACCACACTGACCGTAGGTTATTATAGCCTAGTTACAACATTATGGATTTCAAAACAAATGCTGATTTCATTGTGAGATGGTTTATGGAGCAATACAGTGTTTCTCCATTTCTTTGGAAACAAAGCCATTCATTTCAAGAATAAGTGAAACAGCAACTAAAACTGTGTTCCCATGCTGCACAGGTGTTGTGATCTGAAAATACATTTGCAATTGTGATCACTGTGGGACCATAACATTTTATAACACTGTTCATGGTATGAATAACACCTGCTGCTCCGGCTACAACAAGCCAACATGCCTACTGTATCTTTATCAAGCACATCAGCAGTGTCACGATAAATTAGACAGGAAGTTCAGGCAGTTATTTCAAACAACATGTATCATACAATACTACAAACAAGTAATAATCATCATCACTGCCAACCTCTTTTTATTCTTGCTGCAACCAAACCAAAACGGGCTCAGGGTGATAGGATAAAAGATTTGAATAATCCAAGTATTCCCAAAAGAGACTGAATGTATTAACTTTGAACTTGAGCTGAAAGAGTTGTACTTACCCGTCTCAGGAGATGCTCTGTGTTACGCAACACGGTGTATGGTTGGTGTTATAAGACCTATGTGACTCACTGTAGATTCACTTATCAGTTTTTGAAAAAATGTATCATATTACTGTCATTTCTGGTATTCAGGGATTACTCAGTGGTTTTCTATTGCAGACACTAAAGGAAAACTCTATAGGTGCAGACTGTATAGTATGTATCCATGTCCCATCAAAATGAAACAGACCGGCCATGTGTGCCAAACACAGTCACCTTGGATTTTAATGCCTGTTTTGTAACAATTATAGGTTTGTTGTTTTGCATTCAAAACAACCTCCTTCATAACAGTATAGTGTAGCTCTGACATCAGCAGCATAGTGTGCTCAATTTTCTATTCAGAAGTGCCATCTAGTGGCCATTTCAGTTTATTAAAAAGATAAAATGGAAAAATGGCAGCTCAAACAACAGTCAAACACACAACTCTACAAGAACTCTTAAAAAATCACTTTCATATTTAATAACTTGACTGGAAGTACAATCACCACATAGAGTTCTTATGTGGTGGTAGGGTTCAGGGGTTTGGACCATACGACGGGTTGTAGGGTAGTTGTATAAATTCATCTGACTGGGGTGGTGGGAGGTAATTCTGGCCTGGAGGTGGGATGGGATACATCACAACTGGAGAGCGAGCTGGATCAGCTAAAGAGACAAAAACAAACATTTGGTTTATTGTTACTGAAAATTCTGGGTTTCCCAGTTAATCATTTTGTTTCTGTCGAAAGCTTTAATCTGTGTTTTACAAGTGACTACATTATAGTTTCATCTAAGACATTTGCATATTTGTTTGTATAAAAATGTGAAACAATATCATTATGACCCCAATGTGTGATGATATTTTAAATGCTTTTAATAAAGTATTTGTTTTACTTTGTTAAAATAACAAAGGCTAAGCTATAGCATGCAGTAGTGTTTAATGATGTCTAAAAACAATAATACATTTCATTCAGAGGAGTACAACAATATCTATAATCTTCATACATGGACTAGTAGGATATCAGAAATGAGCTGCTTTAATCCAGTTTATTTTTATTTGTCTACCAATCTATTTCCTATTTAAATCAGATGGTAACATCACTTTTGAATTTACAAACTGGTGCACAGCTTGAGCAATGGGATTGATTCAAAGACAGCCAAATAACAGCCCTCCTCTCAGTGTCTAGTTTTTATATGACTCGACCAACCAACCAATCAGATATGAATTAACTTTAAACATAAACCTGGCATGTCTGTAAGTGATCAAACGGAAAAGGACAAAGTAAAATACTTTTTAGTTATGTTTTAATGTTGGAATGAAGCAGGGTAATTTAGTGAGGCAGCATTTGCCCACCACAGCATGCTATTATAGATGATACTCTATTCTTTTCCTATCTGTTGTTATTTTGAATGCAAGCCAAATTGTCTATTATAATATAATCAGTGACATCATCAGGTCATATCAGGTCTTATGGCCTATATAGTTAGCAGAAGAGAGCACTTGAGCTCATTACACAAACACCACTGATACAGAGAGCACCGTGTGGTTTCACACAACACGTCTTTGACAATTCTTCAAACTAACCCAATGGCAAGTTCTGGTACAATACTTTAGAACTGGGTATTGTAAGACTGAGGTAAAAAAAAACAAACAAAACAAAACAAACAAACAAACAAAAAAACAAAACAATGATCCCTTAATGTGAATCAGATGTTTGCACAACTCACTAGCTTCCAGGTATGAAGGTGGTGCTGTGGGCATGGCTGGGCCGTGCTGGACAGGCACGGCCTGGTAGCCGGGGTAGGACGGCTGATGTCCATAGGATGTGAGTGGCACTTGGGGTGCATTGATTCCCGGTGTGACTATTACAGGTGCTAAAGGTGAAGTCATATATTTAGTTCAGATGGAAAACAAGTAAAAACACACAACTGTTACATTTTGAAAAATACAGTACAACGTTGCTGTCTTGCCAAGAGTTCCAGACGGAGTCCAAGAGGATCTCACTGATTATCATTTTGTTTAACCTGGATGACAGGTGGGTATATACTTGGCTGTGCCTTGGTCGGGACTTCCTGGAGCCTCTGCTGGCTGACTTGCTACAAAGTTAAGGACCTGTAGCCTACAGTTGCTGCATGGTGGATTTTGTTAGTGCTGGACAGAGCAAAGATGGCTGTTTCCAATGCCTCCTTATTCTGACTAAACTGTGCACTAGGGTAGTTAGCCCTTAATGCTAAAGTTACACCATATACCTGACCTAAATGAGCTGCTTCTGTGGTGATATTTGTTGGGCCTGGTTGTGACACAAATGGTGTAAAGGCCCTACAACATGAGCTAAATATTTTCACCAGGGGAGAGGTGTTGTCGCTGGGGTTACGTTTGGCAGCTGACAGGAACTGCTGTGATTTCTTATCAATCTTCTCATCTCACTCTCAGCAAAAAAAAACCCAGAAGTGTATTCTCCTAAATGTGGAAGTGGTTTGCAATCACCTGCATACTGCACTGCAAGATTTCAATGTATAGATTGACTGAAACCAAAAACATGTCCTACTTGGTTGCATCCTGTTGCGTCTTTTTCGACATATCGTATACATCAAGCAGCAGGGACACAGACAGCAAATGATGGTAGTCACCATGACAATAAAGATCAGAGCAATCATGACGCCGATGATGATTGGCATGAAGTTTAAGGTTCTGGACAACCTGGTGGAAAAAGCCAAGAAAACAGCACATTTCAGACGTATAATGAATAAAACAATCACATTTTTACCACAGGTATTTTTTGAATGCTCATAGATGATTATCCAGTGAACTGATGTCACTGCTCTTCCTCTACCATGTTCTGTAAGGGGCATTGGAGCCCACCTTTCAACACGACCTTCTTCGTATGGCGTTAGACGTTTTTCCCAGTCATCGCAGCAGTATATCTTGTCCCCACCTCCACAGCAGTACTGTGAGCCACACTGCAGTTCCTCGATCTCGGCTGTAGCCCCATGGCCTCTGCAGTTATCAGCTGTGAGACATAAAATACAGGGTGAAGGAGAGAAGCTTAACTCGACAGTTTACAGTTGCCTTATTTGTGTAAGTTAAACACAACCTGCATACAAGCTCGGTCTGACTTGATATAACTTGAGTAGATCATTTTGGTCTCACCTGGTGACTAACCCTGGTCCCAAATATCTTAAACCTACTGAATAAATACAAAAAAAAACTCACCCCAAATGGTCGGGAGCAGGATCACACAGAAAACCCACACAAGACTTGATAAGCCACTTGAAGCCATAACTGACATATGGGTAGCGTGGTAAGGAACTTTGCACTCTGACTACTCTGAGGCAGTCGTTTCAACCTGCCTGTCTGCACCACCCATGTGACCCAACAACATTCCTTTCATATGAAACACTTAGGAAGGTTTCTTGCTGCATTAAATCAAATTTGGCCCCTGTTTCCCCCCTTTCATTTATTCAACAAGGCCTAATTCTGATAAAAAAAACATTATTCATACTAAACGTGGGCTGGCTAAGATGACAGCTTGATAAAAGGTGTTGCAGTTATGAATACAAACAAACAATAGAAACATTTAAATGTTTCAACCACAAAAAGCTCACTGTGATCGTACTATGAAGAGGACGCCTGAGGTTAGGAGGTTACAAACAGAGGTGTGGCAGGAACGTCTGCATCCCAGACGGGGTCAGGGCTGGATTTGAAAATGTCTTTAAATTTCTAGGGTTTTATTTGAAGTTTTCACATCATCATCAAGAGGTAAAAACATTGTTACACGTTCGTCACCTCTCTCTCAGACTTCTCTCTGGAGCTCTGGGAACAGCAGGTCAGTGGGGCTCACAGCCTCTTTTCTGATTGGCTGAGTAAACTGCTGTTTGGCTGACTGCTTCCGGCAGTGGGCCTGGATGGGCTATAGGCTTGGGAGCATGGCTGAGGGCAATGACCTCACAAAATTACATCGTCGTGATGGCTTGTTTTAGGACACAGTTTCTAAATCAGGGTTGTGTGCATTTTCATGAATTGAACTTTGATACTTTCACAGTAATGCTGTGCTGCTTAACCCCTTAACACCTAGTATATCATTTTAGATATACTGTTTTTGAGACCTCTTAATCATCAGAGTCATACTTTTTCTTTAAAAAAAATCTTATGTATTACACATAAATTGTGAGCAATACATTTTTTAAATGCTGGATATATCAAGTATGATACGAATGAAAATTTAAAATATGCAAATTTCTATTTTCTTTTTTTTTCACATTATATGTCAGAAGGTCCTTTGAAGGCTCCAGTTTCAAAAAATTAGAATTCTCTGTCAATGATTTGATAATTCAGGCATCAAGGGGTTAATGAACAGTAGTGCAAAGACACTTTGTGACCTTTAAATTGCAATTTTCGAGAGCTGATCTACTGAGTCATAGACAGAGAATGTGGCCTATCCCTCTGTTCAGGTAAACATATAGTCAATCAGACAGAACTGCAGCACAGCAAACTACATTTATTACCTGAGGATGTCTGTAATGAACACATGGCACATTTTACTTGTTCACAATGAAGGCCTCTAATGATACAGGACAAAACAATAGAGCCAGTGAGTGGAGGTGGGACATGTGGGATCATCTGGCTCAGGAGCCAACCACCATGTCTGATTTAGTCTCTTCTGCAAAATGACTACCTTCAGACTGGGGGTGTAACTGTAACACAGTTCATGGTTCTGCTTTGAGTAAGTGCCATTTGCCAGAACATTTACATACATATACCTTAAGTAACTTTCTCGACACACAACTTTTGTTAGTAGCAATGTTTTTCATTTAACAAAAGTGAGTGAAAGCACCACTTGTAGTAAGGATGTAATTAAAATGAACTTGTAGAGACACTCGGGCCACAGGCAGGATTAGCACTGTTTTGTTCCCTGTGCAATTAAGCAGTTCACATGAGGCTACAATCAAATGACTCCACCCAAATTTACTTTGTTAGTATTTGTATCTCCTATCCACCCATTGTCCTCTGATCTCTCCTTTGTTCGTGTGAGCACTTGAAATTAGTCTCCCATTGATCAGCTTTATTCCTCACATATGTTCAATTGTTTGTTTGTGAACAGTTTTTTATTGAGTGCTATCCCTTTGTTTGAGGTATTTATAGTGTTAGGCAAAAACTCTTGATTCACTTTTAAATTATAATCTTCTACAACACAAACTCAATGACCAAAGTTAGGGAGGAAAGCAAAAAATATATTTTATTGAACTCAAAAGGATAAGTTGAGGGGTTTTAACAAAATAAAAGTCATGTAAATATATTCTCATTAGAATCAATGACAACTATTCTTGGACAAGAAATAGACAGAACATGAATGGCTATAATCCACACACAAAAACACAAAACACAAAAACTTTCTAACTTAAGTCACCTTGTCGAATCAACACTGGCCACAAGACTAAAAGTCACAGGCAGAACATATATGAACTCAGACCTAAGACAAAGGGCACGTCTACAAAGAAATGCAGATAAATCCGTTGGTCGACGTAGGAAATGCATGCACATTCCTCACAAAAAAACCTATTTTGCAAACTGCAAGTGATGTGTGATGACATCAGACCCCATTCTTTAGCAAATGTCAGTTGGGTTAAATAAGCCACAGCATAGATGTGGAAGTCTTTCAGCACCCCGTGACATTCACATATAATTGAGTATGTTAGGTACTATTTTTTTTTACCACAACAAAGGAAGCTGGAAAAAAAAAAAAAAAGGCAACGGGGTGACTCAGGAGTCCAGTTTGTCACATGAGCTGTGACTACCTACAAGAAAAAAGGTCACTTTGTAAAACTAATTTCAAGTCATTTCAGTCAGCAGAAAGAGGAAGTAATGGCTTTGCTGCAAAAACACAATCACAAAGGAAACAAAAGGCACAGCAAAACAGGGGAGACTTCCCCAAAACTTTACTGTAACAATTGTGATGTCTAATAAAGGCAACAATGATGGCAATGACACAAGGAAAACATGTGATTTGACACAGCAAATAACAGAGTAATGTATAAGAAAGCGATGATCTTTAAAGATTCATTAAAAAAAACAGAGTTGGAGGTGTTTCTAAAGGAACTAAAATGATAAGGCTACACAGTTTGATGGCAGTCATCCTGAACACACTGAATAATGCGTTGGGAAGGGACTAAATCTGAGCCTCAGGCTGCCAGGGCAGCTCAGTACAGGTAACGCAACAGTATCAGAAACAAAGAGACACAAGAATAAATACAAACTGAGACTTTAAAGTGCTGGAAATGACATGCACGCTGTTGTCTGATAAAAGTAACACGGCTGAGAAGGCACAATCGTTCCTTGCATTAAGTATAACATCGTTGTTGATGGCAGGTGAGACGGGGTGAACGTTTGGTTGTTTGAAAAGCGATAATTCTCCTTTGGTTAACTGATAGAAAGCTGCCCATGCATTTTAGCTCAGTTAAATGTGCACAACTGTAAAATGAGAAGATGAAAATGAATGAACAGATGAATGAAAAAGGAAAAGAGAAAACACATGAAAATGTACATGTGTGCCACTGTGCTGATTTTGTTGAATTTACATGTTGAATGTTCCCTTTTTGCTGGGCACTGTTGAATGCAAAACGTGAAGGCAAATGGACTTCCTATTAGTTTTTGAGAAGAAAAACTTCCACACTAAACAACTACCATGACTTGGATGACTGTGAACCTATACAGACCTTATTGCTGGGGAGTTAAAAAAAGACACACCTCCTATCATCTGAAAAGCACTTCATCGCTCTGAAGTAATCTGGAAAAGGCTCAATTAAATCACGGTATTTAAATGGCGGAATCTGAAACTCCCTCTGCAAAATCTGACCGTGAATGTGACTGCGATCACTGCAGACGGTGGGTTACGGAGGTCAAGCAACTTTGGCCAGTGCACTGTACAGACAGGGACTAGGAGGGAGATGTTGAGGCACGCTCAGATGCCTGAGGACAAAGCACTTCATCTTCTCTTTAAAATCAGACTTAGTGGTTTCATGTTTAATTCACCAAGATGACCATGACGGAGCCACTGAGAAATACAAAAAGAAAAAGTAAATCTCAGCACTTGTATATTGTAAGTCCATGCAGAGCCGAGAGGTGTCAACATTTTTCACATGGTAACTCTTCCACAGCACTTTAACAACTACAAATGTGTTGTTTAGATTTCCATATTCAAACACTGCAACATATGACTTATTCTCATATTGACTCAGATCACACATTTCCAGTTCTGCAGCATGTTTCAACTGGCAGTGAGTGTGGCGCTGTGGTCCATCATCCAGTTCTGGGTGCGACAAAATCTGGGTTGTATGCAGGTTGGGAGAGGAAATCCGTGTGTACGGGCGGAGCGTTGGGCTGCAGCGGGACGGGAGGCTGTGCGGGGTACGCCGGCTGGTTGGGGTTGAACGCAGCCTGGCTGTAAGGCGCTGGGTTGGGAGGATAGGCAGGACCGGCTAGACGCAGAGAGAAAACAGAGTGAGTGGCTGAAAGGCTTGAAACTGTAACCACAACGTCAGTTTGTCGAGCAAAGTAACCACGAATGAATCACTTCCTGTTTCACAAAGTCCAGACACAAATTCCAGACGGGGCACCAGCAGCAGCTTCTTCCCACTGCGTGCACATGTTCGTCACAATGTGATATTACCTTATGATGAAAGATGCTCTCAATGGCATACTTT
>OMNW01010333.1:0-10138 GCA_900303245.1 Selene dorsalis
GTGGAAGACAATTGTCATTTAAATTCTTGCCGTTCAGAAAATAGATCCATTTGTTATGTGATTACGGTCTCTGTGAGCAGAGGTCAAGAGGGCGTGGCGATCTGCAAATCCACACTGGTAATTTATTTGACAAGGGCTGAAATGCTACGGCAACGGGTGTGGCCTCTGTATCTCGCAAAATCATTTCATTACGAATGCCCCCCTCCCTGGGATCACGTGTTTATATTGTAACCCTATGCCCACATGTTAAATAAGAAATCCGAGCCTTCAGCCCGTACTGAGGAATGTATACCTGAGCACTGTCGTGTACACACGTGCTGCAGATGCTGACTTTTACACACACACGCACACACCTGTCTGTAGTTCAAGAAGTGCCTAATGGAAACTTAAGCAAGTGGTCCTTGCCAGAAATTTGTGGTATGGGTGTTCGTGTGTGTGTCATCCGAATAAAGGAAGGTTTAGCCAAATCCACCAACTGCTCATGGCACATATCCCGCTGCAAGGCATCCAAGCCACAGGAAACCTCCCACCATAACATGCTGTAGTTAAGATGTTATTCTGAGTGTTGCTGCTACAGTAGCTTCACAGTCTTGAGGGCATTAATTCAGTTTAGGGAGTCAATCTTTAATTTGAGGTCAGGCGTAAGAGTCTTATCCACCAATTAGTCATAAAAAGGCCTCACTCAAATGTGTAATTACTCGTACAGTTGCATAAAAGAGCTAATGTATTGACTCAATCGCTAACAAGCCAGAGTGAAAACATCTAGGGCATCTATGCAAGTTCATGATTCCCAAATCGGCTCACACTCGCTCCTTTCCATCAGTGTGGGAAGAGAGGAGGGTGGGGTGACCTCTCTGGTGTGTTTCTAATATCTCCCCAAAAATCCCTGCGGGCAGGATCGTCTTGGGTGTTCCAGGGTGGACTCTGGTGTTGTTATATTTAACGGGTTCCCAGCGCAGAAAGCAGAGGGAGAAGAAAGAGGAGGAAAGGAGAAGGGAAGAGAAAGAGAGCTGTGTGACGGCGAGCTGACTGCAGAGTATCGGCCTCACCTGGAGGAAAAAGCACCCTCTGTGCAAGGCTCGGGGTAAGATCTGACATTGCCCTCTCTCTCCTCCCCTCTCACTCTCCTTTTTCTCCTTCTTGGTGGGGAGGAGGGATATAGGTAATGACGCTTAAGTGAGCCCGGTGTCTGGTAATGTAATATACACAAAGCCCTTGTCAGGTCTGGATCCAATAATGTGTCATTTACCAGGTCTGGAACAGATTGGCCCAGATGATCGGAGTGAACCTTTGCCCGGGTGAAGAGTACTCAGCATCACTTGGCCTGGAGGCCTTACAAGCTGAGCCTCGCTTCGCCCCATCTAACTTGCACCTTTCACCTCCCCATCCCCTGTAAACACAGTTGCACGCTTCAAATAAGATAAGATTGGGTAACTAAATTAGACAGCGCCTCAGATGGGCCAATGTTTGATAAGGACTTTTTTTTTTTTTCCTTGCTTCAGCATCAATACACTGTTAGATGAGAGGCAGCTTATCCATTTTCACACCGAGGCACAAGTCAGACTGGTGACAAACTAAAATGAAAACTTGAGCAAATGGGTGCAATCGGAATAAAAACAGGTAACAAGTGATTATTCAATTAAACAAATCTTTAAATGAGTGATATTAGCTTTGTAATTTGAATTTTGGTAACATCAGAAATCTTGTGGAGCAGCTTGTGTAGAGGATGCGTATCAGTTGAATTTTCTCTATCTCAAGTGAAAACGTTCAACACATTTGGCTTAAAAACATCCCTGCTTCCATAGGGCTCCATCAATCCACCACCAGTGCGCTTCACACTTTCCAGATCTCAACCCAATTGAACACCTATGGGAAACTTTGGAACAACGTGCTAGACAGTACTCTGCTCCAGCATCATCAAAACACAGAATTAGAGAGCATCTATTGGTCGAGTCCAGAGACTTGGGAGAATTTATGACAAGGAAGCAATGAAGCTGTTTTGGAGGCTCAAGGTGGAATAACACCTTCCTAAGACATTTCATGTTGTTTTTTCCATTCATTTGTCACCCATCCGTACGCAGACTTCAGAATGTGGTTTCTGGAAGCCAAGCTCCGCAATCTGTCAGTGCTCCTGATGTTTGAAACAGCACTTTGAAGCATGCAGCAATATTAAGACCTTCAAAACAAACTCCACCAAGAGCATGCCGTCCAAATGGTCCACCAAACCTCAAATAAAAACTATTACTGTCAATAACGTTCTCCAGCCAAAGGGAAAAGAACAGGTGCAACCGAGTGTCATGGAGATAACTGGAAGCTGTCGGTGTTTCAAATTAAAAACTTCACTAACAAAAAATATTCTTCCCAGTAGACCCAAAGACATTGGTGACAGTTGCTACAAGTACCACAAGCCTGACATCCTTACAGTGTAGTACATTCAAAAGCAAAGACAGGGGTTCAGAGGGCAGGGTCTGTGACCGGAAGGGTCTCCTTCTACAGTTTTAGTGGATCTCATACTCTTCATTTTGAGTCATATCCCATGGCCATCAATCATGAGGTGACACACTGATTTAATCTGTCTAGGAATGGGCTGATATGATCCATATCTCTTATCTAAGTATCTCTTGTAGATTTCATTTAAATGCCGGTAACGTTTTCCCTACCATCCTACAGAGTCTCAAACGGTGGACAATCACTCTCACCGAGTCAGGCAAACACTTGAAAATCTGGCTTGACACCCAAACTGTCATGACATTGCATATTCAAACATTTAACCCTAAAATGAGAGCATTCCTGTAGTTATTAAGTCTCCAAACCACTTCACATGACCTCTCTTGTTTAATATACAGTTCTGTACCAGTAATATCCATAACCTTAAATATTCCATATGTACATATTTATCTTGGCAGAAATAGTTTCAGGCGCTATATTAATTCATCCATGTAGGTGAGTTTAAAGGTATACTCATATCCCCCTTTTTTTTATGACTCTTGTAGATTTTCAGTTCTTACTTGATTGTCAGTTGTCTGGTTTTAAAGGTGTTGCTTATGTTGTAAGATGTTCTCTGGGCTATTTTATGAAAAAAATTTGATGTAAGTGACATTAACAGCTAAAGTAGCCTGGTAGCCAAGCAAAATTTATATTAATGGTTGATATTGCATGCTCAGTTTTGTCAAACATTACTGTAAGCCAACCATCATGAGGTCTCCCTCTCTTGGGGCCTGTGTTTTCACAGGCACCAGGGTGGGCGTATAAGATCATGCTGCTAATTACTGGTAGTAGTGGACTGTGTTTTAGAAAAGCAACTTATCAGCAATTTGTATCTGAGGGAGAGTGCATTTGCTCGCAGTGGTAATTACAAACGCAGGGGCCAATGGGGTTGCAGGAGAGCAGGAAGTGCAGGGCTAGGGGAGCATATGTGTGAATTTACCACTTTGTCCCTGGTTGCCTGGGTCCTGGGCCCAGCCGCAGGCCCACACAGAGAGCGGGGGGCCCTGGACGTCTACGGTGCAGGGTGAGAGAGGAGAGAAAAGGGAGAGAAAGACAGCATGGCGGCAGAAGGTTTGGAGGATATAGAACTTTAACCCACTGGCTTCTTTTCACCGTGGCTTCATTCTTTAACTAGGCAATAAAAAAGAAAACTGTCCTAGCCAGCAGAAAAGTGAACAACAGCAAGACAGGATAAGCGCGAAAAAGTCCACGGCTATTTATACCGCTCCGCCGTCACCGAGCTCAGAGGAAATTCCTAAAATGAATACTTTTTTTCCCCCCCCTAAGTTAGAGAGGGAGGAAGAATAAAAAGGTGAAAGGAGGGGATACAGAGAAGATTTCTGTCTTTAAAACTCCCACCCCTCCTATTACACAGTTGAAGTGTGCACTGGTGTGCTCACCCAGGCGAAGTCAGTCTGGACGCTCCTCAGGAGTCTTGTAGCTCCCCTCCGCGGCACAGGGCTCTGATTTAGTACTGTTAATAAACATGATGTAGTGCTTACAGCGATTGCCCAGACAGGAATGTTTCTTTTTTACTTCTCTTTTTCATACCTACACACACTTTCACATGTTTGCTTGTGGCGCAGAGAGAGAAGAAGAAGAAAATGTGGCGTTGTGGATGGTTTATTTCAGACCTTGCTAACTCTAATTATTTAAGCAGAGGACACAGACAAATTCTACTGGGGCAGGTTTAGCTGCTGTAAAATGCCACCCCATTTCCTAGAATTATTACAGCGACTGCGATCATGGGCTGTTGCTTTCTGGAGCGACTCCAGCAACTTGTTGGAATAGAAAACCAAGGAGACAGTGCTGAGACTTGTACTTCAACCAGCATTAAGCCTGTGTTGTTTTTTACTGTTATATTCTCATATGCATCTTTAGCTTGTTCAGTAGTAGGGTTCCTGTATGTGTACAGGAAGACAGGCTTTCAAAAGTAAATATAAGGTACACAAAGCTTATATACGGTAAATCTGCATGAAACCTTTGCTGTCCTCTGTGCATAGCTTTGGTGCTTAAAGCGAAATCAATCAGTGAGGGCATTTGCCATATCATTAGCAGGGACTTCTCACTAATCAAAAGTCAGTTTGAAAAGAAAAGAAAAAAAAATGGCACCCGTACCCAACAAGCTGGATTTATGATGGGCCTGCCAGCTTCTCCTTGGCTCAAAGCTTCCAGCAACATGCTCCAGGCGCAGAGCCCACATGGTCATCCACAGCTGGCTCTTATTACAAATCCATACAGTAGCCATTCTTTTTCACTTACCCCCCTCCCTGTTTGGTGACGCTTATTAGAAATGTAACATACTAGTCAAGGAGTTTGTTACAGATTTATGTGTCACAGGTGCACTATTTAAAAAAAAAAAAAGAAAAAAAAAAGTGTGCAACACAGCGTACAGTCTTGGCCGAGACAAGTGTTACGCAAAAGCTGTGAAGTAAATTCATAAAGTAGTATGGGTAAAAACCAATTACCAAGCAGACTAACATACTCAATTCAGTTTGTTTTTTTTAATCCAGCCAGGGCCGCACATAGCTTTTGGACAATGGATACTTTCTATCAAATTTGTGTCACTTGAATATTAAATTCCAGTGTCCTATTGATAGATTTATATATATGACATGAAAGATGGAGTAGAGCAGATACTTTTGTCATCACAAAGAGTCCATTGTCCATCTTAAAAACAAGTCTTTGTTTCTTTTTGAAATTTTTGTGAACATTACGATTGCAAACACTCAAGTAATATGAGTGTTCGCCCTCTCCTGTAAGGATAGTCTGTGTTCGAATGAATTTCCAGAACTGCCTCCTGATGGACTTTGACTGGTACCTGGTGTGTCTGCTGACTGTCTGTCAACACCAGACACCCTGTGCGTGAGCCTTAGTGCCGGCAGACCGTTTCACCCAGAGTCTGTAACTGCTGCCAACACGTGGATGGATCACACTCCTGCCCAGAGTACTCAAGGGTCCCGAAATTACTCCTGACTGACTCCCGGCTCTGAGCAAGCATGGACACATTTAAGAATTAGAAAGCATTCTTCTCCGAGCTTCACAACATGTGACCAAAGGTGATGAGTTCACGGACTAAGCTCTGAGTCGTAAGCTAGGGGTTCTGACAGTGTCTGTCTCTTTCCATCTTTGCCTCAGTCTTCAAGTTTCACAGGCCGCTCTCCCTCAGATCCTGGCCCTCCTTTGCCCCTGTCACGGCTCCTCACTTTGTCTCCATGCTCAACTACACCTCTCCAGTTACGTGGCACCACACCTCCTGGTTATCCCCCTCACCCGCTCTCCTTTGAGTCAATCCCCACCCTCTCATGTTGAGGTGGGGGGGGGACACTCAATGCCTTTAATGTGTCCTTGGCCCCATGTTCCTCCTGCTGGTCGGGCTGATCCAGGAGCAGTGGGTCCCAGCTTCACCCTGGGTGATTGATGGCAGGGATGCCCTCTCCTCTCACCCTCCACGCCCCACCCCTGGCTAGGCGGACAGCATAGCGTTTCATGAGCTCATCTGTGTGGCGCCCAGGCACCTCAAACGCAGGCACCACTCTTGTCTCGTCCCGCATGACTCCCTGGGGGACACAAAGCATGTGTGACCTCCCTTTACTCAGCCTGCAACCCCATCTACTAATGACCCTCCAGTACCCTCACTGTATCGTCACTGTCTCCATGCCCAATCCCTCTGACAGACAGACTTCAACTCATGCTAAACACCAGAAAATCCCTTTAGGCATTTCAATTACTATCCTGATCTGTTCATTACTCCAAAATCGCCATCAAATGAAATGTCTACAATTCAATTTGTGCTTCAAAAAAAGTGCAAAATGTGAAGAAATGTAACAAAGACAAGAGCCAGAGGAAGTCAAGTCGCCTTTGATTTCAGCACTTAACGACTACAATGACCTGAATGACTACATAATGATACAATAAACAAGGCCTTTCCCAATCGTGCAGCACACTGCTTCTACCTCTACTGCTGACTAAATATTGATAGCGTTACATTTACCTCACCAGCCCTGTATACCTGGGAATTCCATTGGTCCTCCAACCTAAACCATCCACTGGAGGTTGTTTGTTTTCTGCACTCTGATATGCTCCACCTGAAGTGTCACCTCAAATAGACAAACTCAGCTTTGGTTGCAAGCATACTTTGTTGCCCTGGTTACAATAGCATATGCATGGTTAGTCTTAGGCAATGGTTTGATTAGGTTTAGGTAAACTACATCCGTAAAGACACATGAACATCCTTATTATGGTTTTACAATAGCGAGTGCACAGTTAAGGTTGTGGAAGAGTCATGGGTAAAGGAAACATTCACAAACAGAAGCTCCATCAAAGTCAATGTGTTCTGAGAGCCATGCCTCCCAAGTTCTTCCTGATGAGAGCTGTGATGTGTGTCTCAATTCGGTGGCCATATCTTTCATACAATGGCATTACACACTGCAAAAGGATTTCCCCTGCAGTGGATTGACTTGATAATACAAACATTTTGGTTTTGGTTTTAAGGCCCTTGGTTTTTTCAATAGCTGAAACCCAAGACTTCTAATTAAAAGCATAACTCTTGTGCTTGGTATTGTTAGTTGCTGTATTACTTTTATTACCACCAGGCAATGAATGTTGCCTTAGGCTTGACCACAAAAGATCCAGGCCTTCAAATGCACCGCCTTAAAGGTGCAGCTCATGAATTGTAGCACACTTCTTCTTCTACAGCTCCCATCATAATCACAATGCCCCCAAATGTAGCCTAATAATAAAACTAGGGGCTGTAACAACAGCGTCTGTGAATTATGTCCTTAGTGTATGGTTCTGTGGGCCTGTACAGAAAGCGTGTCCTTTATAAATCAAAGTGGAAAGTATGCGTGGAAGTCACGGTGGTGGCTGGACGAGTGTCAGATCTTCATATGGGAGACCGGAGTTTGCATTCTGCAATCAAACTGTTTCAGTTGCCTATCTTTTACCATACCTTAACCACAGTTAATTTGCCATAACCAAACTCTTTTACCGGAAAGAGATTATTTAAAAACAAACAAAAACATTCGCACTAAATACAGTCCAGGGTTTTGTACAATCGCCCACTCATCTGATGATAAGGTTGCCATCGGAGAAGCCAAAAATCAAAATCAAACCAAAACAGGAACAGTGTCAGAACTGTATATTGACGATGTCCCAGTTTGAGTACAGACACAGAGCGAGGACATGCATGGAAAAACTGATTGATTATCAAACTATTTTTTAGTGGATACCCATTTGATGAATTGACCGATCAGCTGCAGCTCTCGCTCTCACAGAATGGCATGAAAGGCTGCTCTCATTCCTCAACAACTCATCCTTACCCTTTCATCCAGCTGCCCACCTTACCTTAACCTCCCCTTCAGGAAGCCGGAGAGAGGCCTGTCCTCCTCTGCATGTGGGACATTCCACGTGGGAAGGAATCTGAGGACACTGATCACCTAATCTCTGCGACTGAAGCAGCACCTGTTGGTACGGCACTGGAGCAGAGGGAAATATCCAGATCAGTGGCAGCTCTGGTTTGACCCGATACATTTCCCTCTGTATCAGATGGTGCTGGCTGCTGCTACAACCGCTCGTCAATTTCCACAAACAGGATAAATGATGGGCTTTGATAAAACTTTGCGACCACTACTGAAACGTAAGTTGACATCTGATGAAAAATATTTGGGTTTCCAATACTGGCAGTTTGCTGTCTTGCCTTATCAAACTTTACTACTCATGCAGTCACTCAATCAGCCCTATTTTGGGGGCGGTTCTCCCACAGCAGAAATATTAGCTTCATCGAAACATTAGAGCAACCTCGATTGCTGTGGGAGCATTACTGAGGGAGACATCTGACCCAAATGAAACCAGATCATTCATGTAAGAATAGAGCACCAATGAAAAGACATACGGCGCAGGCTATGAGTCCTGCCTGACAACCAATCAAATATCTCACCCAGCTGTTCATGAGGTGACCATGTGCTGAGGAGGACCCTGGGAGACTGAGCAGGGACATAAATCACAGAGCAGGACGCTGCAGTTGCCGCTCGTGTCTGCACGTGGTGAAGACATTGAGATTTTTGCCATAGCTGCTTTTGAGAACTTGTCATTAGACGTGTTTGTGTTATTATTCTGTTTACACTTGGGTTTTGTAAATGTGTCTCTTATGATAAATCGCCGCTTGCTATAAACACCTCTTGTTTCTTCAAAGTAACATACCACAGTGTCTGTCAAAAAAATGAGCTGACAAACAAGAAATCCTATAAAAGGCCACATTTTATTGGTTTTAGAACATCGCTAAAACTGGAATCTATGATTAATGTTCACTGCTGGCTTCTGCAAATTCACTATGGATGAGTAATATATGTGATATGAGAGCCTGCCTGAATGCCACATGTGTTCTTTGTGTAGACTATACAGTATGAGTGTACCCATGCTTTTGGTTCATCTTGATAAATGATCTGGATTGCTCTTGGAGTGAGATTGTTAATGTGGCCAGAGGAGGTCTAGTTTTTCCCTCTTGTCCAAGGTTATTTAAACTAAACCAACCATTCCTTTAAATGTCTCAAATCCCTTACAGCATGGGCCACAGCCTTAATGCCTGACAGAGGAACGCTGTTTTGCATGTAGCCTGATTATTATCTGCTGCACAAATTGCTAGCAGCTGGGTTGTTCACGGCTGACGGTTCCATAGTTTATGTATCGAAACTGTTGGAATGTGGACAATTACCACTTTCACTTTCTCACAAAAACCCTAATACAGTTTACATAAACTATTCTCTTGAAAATCCTACTTTAAAAGAGCTTTATGAGCCTCCAGGGCTGGTCCAAGCAGATAAATAGTTTGCTTCCCATTTCATGCAGCTCTCTGGTAGCAAGGACAAACAGAAACGAGACTATTTTACTATGATTTTTTTTTCACATCATTTCACTGAAACCATGCAAGTCTTTTACATAATTGAGTTTTAACAAGGCTTCATGTAAGCGAAATATGTTGTACCACCCACCTCCAGGGTCTGCTGAAGGTTAAATTTTACCAGACTCCAAGCTGGACTACGATATCTCCATTGAGATTCAAAGGTCTCAGAGAGAGGAAACCGCAAGGAGGGTAGCCAGCAACCTGTTGAACTTCCAATAACTTTCCCTGCTCAGATTCTGCTGCGCATCATACGCTGATTTGTCACAGTGAGGGATATGTCAAAGTTCAGCCATTTCTCGACAAAACAAGCCGATGTGGGTCAATGAATGTGAATTTATGTTTCATTTTGGGAAGGATCACGATAGCTGCAGTCAATGAGAAAGAAGACGCAAAAGCATGAAATTTTTACAGGATCACTAGAGATATAAAAGTTGATCGAGCTTTTAAAAAGCACAACAACAATATGGATAATGCTATAATTTTAATATTGAGTTTTTCAGAGGAAACCAAGCAGTGAAGGAGAGGAGAAGGGGAATAACAGGGGTTGAGAGCTGTCCTCTCGTCAAAAAGCTGCTGAGCACCTTGCGAGTGGCCGAACAGTTTAACCTATAATTACTACAATTAAAATAATACTCATATTAACAAAGAAAAATTGCTTCCAAATGGTCTTTCACATGCGCATGAAAAGAAAAAAAAAAAAAAACACATGGCACAGTTTGGCCTCAGAATTTTGGCACCGGAGCGTGACAT